>MU734516.1:0-11710 GCA_026770625.1 Nicotiana glauca
TGGTATGCTAGCATTCTCCATTGTTGGGCATGCCCACAGCTTGCCCTCGCCTCTTGCAATTTCCCTATCCCCTCTCAACCCCTTATGTGTACTTATCTCTCTCTCCTTTCCCCTTTTCCCCTCTTAGAATTCTGCTTCTGCACTTGTACTCTCTCTTAGTCTCCAAGTTCTGCCCCCCTCTTGTGAGCCTTGCCTTGGGACCTTGAGTAGCCTCTGAACTTGGAGACTTGAGGGCTGGCCTTTCCACACTGCACTTGTCCTAATCTGATAATACATTTGGGTGTGAGCATTGCTCGGAGTCCCCGTGAGGGTATTAGGGAACTTTGACACATCCAAATGGGAGAAACGCTTTGGATCATGATCTCGTGGAGTTGGTTTACCTTATATTTCAGACATGAAGTCTAAATCAGGATCTCCATGGTTGTACTTTCATTTTTCTAATGTATGTTACTTTATTCTGGGTTGTAATAATTTGTAATACACTCTTAGGGATGGCTAGTGAAAAAGGGCTGGCAACTATGTATGCAAAGGGTAGATATCATGCCTATAGATGTTTCTGGATTCTGCATTCTTACATAGATATCATGCCTATAGGTATTTCTGAATTCTGTATTCTGACATAGATATCATGCCTATAGGTATTTCTGAATTCTGTATTTCTCACATAGATGCCATGTCTATAGGTATTTTTTAATTCTACATTCTCTCATATAGATACCATGTCTATAGATGTTTCTGAATTCTGCACTCTCACATAGATATCTTGTCCATAAGTATTTCTGAAAATCTGAATTCTGCATATGCATATAGAAAATATGCCTATAAGTCCTTCTGAATCTTGCATATCCATTCTTCATCCGGCAATCATGTTCATAGGTCTTAAACAAATCAACTGCAATTAGATATCATGTTCATAGACATTAACTAAAATTCAGCATCTAGTATCATGTCTATAAGGCTTCTACATTTTCACCATGTCTACAAAAGGGTTTAAAATCAACAATGCACAGAAAGCATGTCTATAGGAACTATTAATCGAATTTGAATCACTGCATTCACGTATAAGGCTAAAATCAGTAATAACGATGTATTGTCATTTGCAGAACTTACAACCTTCGTAAAAAACTTGCCTTTATTTAATAATCTGACTATCTTTTAACCAGTACGTATTCAGTTAATTGTTATCCCGTTCTGAATTCAGTAGATACCATGCCTATAGGATCCTTGTCCCACTTAGGCAAGCCTTAGGGTAAGGTTTAAATTACATCAGTTCTGGTAGGCATGATTTGGGCTTCTTATCTGAATTATGTAATAAATCAGTCTGCCTCAACCTTTAGATTCTTGCATGCTTAGTACTTAATTAGACCTTAACTAGTATGTGTAAGTCATGCTAAATTATGTGTTTCTTTGTGTAAATGAGGTATATCTGAGCCTTTTTATTTGTTATGTGCTTTCCCTCAATTTGCTGTACATGTTTTTGTATGTCGCCTTAGAATTTTTACCTTTAAAATCATAAATAAGCCCAATATCCCTCCCCTTTAGGATTAATAGTCCTAAATGCCTCTGGGACTGATAGGATTGGGATGGGTAATAGCATGCAATAAGTAAACGAGACCATATTACGCGCTTTAATACCTTAACGGGATGAGAAGGGTAGATATGTATATGATGACCATGCGATAATGCCACACGTAGCCTCTCATTGTGGAGTGATTACCAGCCATTGTATGGGGTGATCCATATTGTAAATAAACCTAGGACCCCCTTTTCCTTCTTTTTTTGTCTCTTTTAAAAGAATTTCAAACTTTTTCCTTTAAGAAAAATCTGCTTTCTTTTAGTTCTTTCCAACCTTATTTTTTTGTAAACCTTTATGTGATGAAATCCCCTCTTATTTGAGCCCTATTTGTATATATATTAATTGTACTCAAGTTCACAATAATAGTCTGGCCGGTTACCACACTAGTGGATTTTGAGGGGTGCCTAACACCTTCCCCTTAGAATAGTTTCAAGCCCTTACCCAATCTCTGGTTATTCAAATCAAACCTCCTTGCTGTCCTAAAGCAACCTAATCATTAGGTGGCGACTCTTCAAACCAAACCCAATTCCCAAAAGGAATGAGTTGTCCTCCCAAATGTCCTGAACCCGATTTCGCAAAAAAAAAGAGGTGCGACATGGGGACAATTCCCACTTACAAGGTTAGAAAGGAGACTCACCTCGCTCCAAGTACACTTCCAATACCAAGATCGAGCCCAAATCCTAAATTCGGGGCCGAACGATCCCAAACAGGTTAAATGAGGTAAGAACTAGTTAACATAGACTCACATGATCGAATTCTAGCTATTTAAGTAATTTCCCAACCCTTAATACAGGTTTCCTAAAATCTGAGCCTGGGCCCACGTGCTCGGATACCGAGATTTTTCGAAGGAAGTTGTTCTCTACATCCTAAGGATCAATAATATATGATTTCTAATTTATTCCATAACAAATTTCGTGATTAAATCTAACTTTTATTAAAACCCTAGGTTTTTGCTCTAACCCCATGATTTCACTTTAATACTAGTGTTTAATCTATCTAAGACATAAGTAATAAACTAGAAATGGGTAGGAATAACTTACCTCAAGATGCTTGGTGAAGGTTTTCTCTCAAGAGCTCTAAAATTGCCAATAGAGGAGCGAAAAGTGTCAAAAAAATGGTTTGGAACTCGTATTAAATAAACCTCACGGCTTTAGCAATTTCTGCATCTGCGGTCCCGCATCTGAGAGAAATGGACCGCATCTGCGAAATGGGGTGAAAGAGCTGGGACGGCTTCTGCAGTCTCGAGGCCGCATCTACGGCTTGAGCTGCTTCGGCGGCTTGGGAGCAGCTTCTGCGGTTCCTGGCCTGGCCTGCCCTAGGCCACTTTTGCGGTCTTGCACCTACGGTCCACCAACCGCAGGTGCGGTTATGACAGAAGCAGCAACCTTCAGCTCTTCACAAAATTTTTGACTTCACTCGAGCCTCGTCCGATTGACGCCTGGGGCTTCCGAGCCCCGTCCGAACATATCGACAAGTCTAAAATCATGAGATAGACCTACTCGAACCTTTGGAACACCCGAAACAACACTGAATCTAGGAATCACCCCCTCCAAACCAAATGAATCAAACTTATGAACTTCAAGTTCTTAAGTTTCCTCCAATGGGCCAAAATGCCCTTAAACTACTCGTATTGACGCCAAATTTTGCGGGTAGGTTTTAAATGATATTTCGGACTTGTACTGGGCTTCGAAACCAACATACGAGCCCGATCATGAAACAATCATAAGTTAGTTTCTTTAAATCCTTAATATTTTAGATTAATAATTTCTAATAAAAATTCATTACTCGGGCTAATGACCTTGGAATTCGATTCCAGGCATATGCCAAAGTCCCATATTTTCCTGTAGACCCTCCGGAACAGTCAAAACACGAATTCGGGCCCGTTTGCCAAAATGTTGACCAAGGTCAAACTTAGCCTTTTAAGAAAATCCTAAAGAGTTAAATGTGCATATTTCAATCCAACTCTTCTAAATCCCAAACCAACCATCCCTGCATGTTGTAAATTAGTTAAAGCGAGCATGAAGAGTTTTATTTGGGAGAACGGGGTTCTAAAAGGGCAAACGACTGGTCGAGTCGTTACATCCTCCATCTCTTAAACAAACGTTCATCCTCGAGCGGACATAGAAAGGTACTTGAAGTGCTGAATAGATGAGGGTATCTTCTCTGCAAGTCCTCATCGGACTCCCAGGTCACCTCCTCGATAGGTTGGCCCCTCCACTGGACCCGCACCGGAGAAATCCTCTTGGACCTCAACTGGCGATCCTGTCTATCAATGATGGCAACTGGCTCCTCCTCATAACCCTAACTCTCATCCAGCTGAATAGTACTGAAGTCAAACACACGGGATAGGTTGGGATGATACTTCCGAAGCATCGATACATGAAAAACTGGATGAACTCCCGATAAGCTGGGGGATAATATAGGCTCATAGGCAACCTTCCCAACTCTCTAACACCTCAAAGGGACCAATAAACCTTGGGCTCAACTTGACCTTCTTCCCGAACCTCATGATGCCCTTCATTGGCGAGACTTTCAAGAGAACCTTCTCGCCAACCATGAATGATACATCACGCACCTTCTGATCCGCATAACTCTTCTGTCTGGACTGAGTTGTCCAAACCTTTCCTGAATCAACCTTACCTTATCCAAGACATACTGCACCAAATCTATACCATATAACTTAGCCTTGCTAGGCTCGAACCACCCGATAGGAGAACGACAACGACGACTATATAAAGCCTTGTATGGAGCCATCTCTACACTGGACTGATAGTTGTTGTTGTATGCAAACTCCGCCAAGGGCAAAAATTGGTCCCGCTGCCCTCCAAAGTCAATCGCACAGGCTCTAAGCATATCCTCCAGAATCTGAATCGTCCGCTCAGACTGTCCGTCGGTCTGAGGATGGAATGCTTTGCTAAGCTCTACGCGGATCCCCAACTCATTTTGAACGGTTCTCCAGAAATGGGAAGTGAACTGAGGGCCTCTATCTGATATAATGGAAACAAGCACACCGTGAAACCGGACTATCTCCCAATTATAAATCTGAGCATACCTCTCTGCTGTATAAGTAGTCACCACTAGAATAAAGTGGGCCGACTTGGTCAACTTATCAATGATGACCCATACTGAATCAAACTTTTGCAAAGTCTGTGGCAACCCAACTACGAAATCCATGGTATTGTGCTCTCACTTCCACTCTGGTATAGGCATTGACTGAAGTAGGCCGCCCGACCTCTGATGTTCATACTTGACCTGCTAGCAATTCAAACACCTAGCCACATACTCCACTATGTCTTTCTTCATCCTCCGCCACCAATAACGCTGCCTCAAATCATGATACATCTTCGTAGCCCCTAGATTGATGGAATACCACAAAATATGTGCCTCCTCTAGTATCCTCTCCCTCAGACCATCAACATTAAGAACACATAGACGACCCCGGAGCCGCAAAACACCATCCTCGCCAATAGAAACCTCCTTGGCACCTCCCTGAAGCACCGTCTCTCTAAGAACTACTACGTGTGGATCATTGAACTGCCTAACCTTCATTTCCCCCAACAATGAAGACAGAGCAACCATACATGCAAGAACCCGGCTGGGCTCCGAAATGTCCAACCTCACTAGTCTGTTAGCCAAGGACTGAATGTCCAAAGCTAGTGGCCTCTCATCTGCTGGAATAAATGCCAAGCTACCCATACTCTCTGGATTCGTGCTTATGGCATCCGCGACCACGTTCGCCTTGCCCGGATGATAAAGAATGGTTATGTCATAATCCTTCAGTAACTCGAGCCACTTGCGCTACCTCAAATTAAGGTCCCTCTGCTTGAACAAATGCTGCAAGCTGCGATGATTAGTATAAACCTCGCATGAAGCCCCGTACAGGTAGTGCCTCCATATCTTAAGGGCATGAACAATCGCCGCCAACTCCAGATCATGCATAGGATAATTTTTCTCATGAATCTTTAGCTGGCGGGAGGCATATGTAATAATTCGCCCCTCCTGCATCAATACACAACCCAAACCAACGTGCGAAGCATCACAATACACTGTATACATCCCTGAACCGGAAGGCAACGCAGAAACTGGTACTGTAGTCAAGGCTGTCTTGAGCTTCTAGAAGCTCGCCTCATAATCATCCACCAATAGAAAGGAGCACCCTTATAGGTCAATCTAGTCAGAGGCGATGCAATAGATGAAAAGCCCTGCATGAATCACCTGTAATAACCTGATAACCCTAGGAAACTCCTAATCTCGATCACTGAAGTAGGACATGGCCAACTCTGAACTGCCTTAATCTTCTTGGGATCTACCTTAATACCTTCTCCTGACACAATATATCCCAAGAATGCCACTGATTCTAGCCAAAACTCACACTTGGAGAAATTAGCATATAGCTTCTACTCTCGCAAGGTCTGAAGCACTACTCTCAGATGCTGCTCGTGCTCCCCCAGGCTACGTGAGTATATCAAGATGTGATCAATGAAGATGATGACGAAGGAATCAATATAAGGCCTAAACACCCTATTCATCAAATCCATAAATGCTACTGGGCATTAGTCAAGCAAAAGGACATCACCAAAAACTCGTAATGGCCATATCTAGTCTGCAATCCAATCTTTGGAACATCCGAGTCCCGAATCTTCAATTGATGGTACTCTGACCTCAAGTCTATCTTAGAGAACACCCTTGCACCCTACAACTGGTAGAATAAGTCATCGATACGAGGCAAGAGATACTTGTTTTTTATGGTGACTTTGTTCAACTGGCGGTAATCAATACACATCCACATAGTCCCATCCTTCTTCTTCACAAATAACACCGGGGCACCCCAAGGTGATACACTGGGCCTAACAAACCCCTTTGCTAACAACTCCTCAAACTTCTCCTTCAACTCGTTAGGAGCCATACGATACGGTTGAATAGATATAGGT
This sequence comes from Nicotiana glauca, assembly GCA_026770625.1. NCBI lineage: Eukaryota > Viridiplantae > Streptophyta > Magnoliopsida > Solanales > Solanaceae > Nicotiana > Nicotiana glauca. The sequence goes on from MU734516.1 coordinate 6,508, forward strand.
TGGTTGCTTGGAGCCAAATCAATACAGAAATCAATATCACGATTCGGTGGCATGCCAGGAAGATCAGAAGGAAACACATCTATGAACTTTCGGACTACGGGAACTGAATCAATCATCGGAGACTCTACGATGGTATCTCGAACATAAGCTAGGTAAACCAAACAACCCTTCTCGATCTTATACCAAGCCTTCAAGAAAAAAATTACCCGACTAGGGGTATAAACTATGGAACCCTTCCACTCCAATCTCGGCAACCCTGGCATCACTAGTGAAATAGTCTTGGCATGGTAATCTAGGACGGCGTGATATAGAAATATCCAATCCATGCCTGGGGTGACCTCAAAATCGATCATATTAAGCAACAAGAGATCTGCTCTAGTCTCAAAACCACATAATGTAACCACACAGGACCAATAGACCCGGTCTACAACCACGGAATCGCCTATAGGAGTGGATACATGAACAAGAATGCCCAAAGGTGTAGGAGGAACAACCAGGAATCGAGCAAACAATAATGATACATATGAATAGGCATAATACCGAAGCATCTCTACCGAAGACGGAAATAATACCTGTGGTGACGGCATTTAAGACCAATGCATCTAGCATGGCTGGAAGAGCGTCGAATCTAGCTGAAGGGCCGGCTGGCTGGCCTCCACCGAATTAAGCAGTAGTTGGCTGACCTCTCCCTGCCTGACCTCTACCTCTAGAACGGCCCCTACCAGCCTGCCCTCCACCTCTAAGTGGCGGGGCAGCTGGTGCCGAAATCATAGGCTGCTGACCCTACTGTACTGCCTTGCCCCGAAGCCTGGGGCAGTATCTCCTTATATGACCAAGGTCCCTGCACTCGAAATAACCCCGTGGTGCGGTGACCTGTTGCACTGATGGGTGACCCTGATGGCCTGTAGATCTACTGAAAGAAGCCTGAATAGCCGGTGGATGGTGTAAACTCTCTGGCATAGCGCTGAAGTAAGAACCAGAAGAACCCTAAGGACCTGAATACCCACCGGAGGAACCCTGAATAGCATGGTGGGTGATAAGAACTCTGGCATGACGCTGAAATAGGGGCACATTGGAGTACCTCGAGCAGATGGTGGAGCTGAATATGGGGTCCTGCTGGGCTGTCCTCTCCCAAATTGGCCTCTGCCCTTAGCCGGGGCACCTTTGAACTCTCCGAAGAACCTAGCCCTCTTATCCTGCTACATCTACTCCCTACCTCTCATACAGTAACCCTCAATCCTCTGAGAAATCTCCGCCACTAACTAGTAAAGAGTCCCCATCTCTATCTCTCGGGCCATGTTGGCCCTGATGCCAAAATGCAACCCTGCAGCAAACCTCCACACCCTCTCTACATCAGTAAAAAGTATCATCAATGCATGCTCTAGCTGCTCAAACTGATACTGCAACTCTTCGCTCTTAGAGGGTGGATATACCTGTCCAGAAACAACTATGTGAACTCACTCCAAGTGATAGGAGGAGAACCTGCTGGCCTGCCCAAAACATAAGACTGCCACCATCTGCGGGCCCTACCCTTAAGCTAAAAAGTAGTGAAGTCAACTCCATGCGACTCCAGTATCCTCATATTGTGCAGCCTATCCCTGCACCTATTAATGAAGTCTTGGGCATCCTAATGACGCTCTCCCCCGAAGACCGGAGGATGAAGCCTAGTCCATCTATCTAATAACTTTTGCGGATCGCCATCCGCAGTTAGCCTGGGCTGGGGCACTATTGCAGCAACTGGCTGGCCCCCATCTGGGGGTAGTGCACCTAGAGTCTGATACACTACAGCTGCATGTACAGGAGCCTGAGTAGTAAGAGTTTGTGCTCCCCCTCCTGGCTGTGAGGTAGCTGGATCTCCTGGAAATAAACCAGTATGAGTCATAGAATCCATGAACCGAAGCATACGACTCATAACCTCCTGAAATCCTGGTGTTGTCATAAAGTCTGCCGGGGTGGGCTTAGCTGCGGGCACCTCGCCCTGCTCCTCAATAATAGGATATCCCACAAGATCTGCTGGTGGTCTACTGGAATAACTCTGGGATGCCCTCGTCCCCTACCATAGGCCGGTGTCCTCCCCCGACCTCGGCCTCGTGCAATAGGGGGAGCAGCTCCACCCAGGTTTGGAACATAAACTGTGCATGTCCTCACCATCTGTAAGAGAATAGAAGAGGGAAATTTAGTATACCAGCCACTGCACGATAGGAATAAATAAAGAGTAGTTCTTCTTAATACCCTATAGCCTCTCGAAGATAAATACAGACATTTCCATACCGATCTACAAGACTATATTAGGTTTGCCCATGATTTGTGAGACCTACGTGAACCTAGAGCTCTAATACCATATTGTCATGACCCATTTATGAGAATAGTTCGTGATGTCGCCCAACACCATTACCAGGCAAGCCAATGCAGAAGATTCTAATTAAACCTTTATTTGCCTTTACCCCGAAATTGTTGGAATAATTTTTTAAGTCGAAATAAAATCAGAAATGATTAATAAAGTCATAATAATCATACAACCCCCAAAAAAATGATACCATCTACTAGTGTGTGTGCCAAGACTTGGTGTCACAAGCTGTGGGCAACTAGTAGAATATACAAAAGAATCACACTATCCTACTATTTGAAACAGAATAGACAACAAAATACATAAGAAAGACTTCTAATCTCAAAAAAATAGAGACGAGAGGTCGACTTGACACTTACTAGGGTAAAATAATATAACAAGGTATTTATGCAAAGCACGAAAGTCAAAATTAATCAATAGCTTGTAGCAAGAGGTAAAAATTCATATTCTGAACAATTTAGCAGTTAACCAGTGACATTTCAAGTAATGAACATGATAAATCACGAATAAGACTTCACATAGATATCATGCGCACATTATTCCGAGGTCGACGGCCCGATCTAATAGAAAAATAAATCGTGCACTGCCAGAGGGTCGAATGGCACGAACCATAGATGCATCTATTCATACCTAGGCGATCGGCCTGATCCACAAATATCAGGTAATATCAAGATCACACACGAAGGTGCATTTATATTCAACAGATTCATGCAAGGGCTCACCAAGTATTTATTATCATTTTTATTCCTTTCCAAGTTTCCTAGCATATCCTAAGTGAGTTTGTTATCAAGAAAGAATAGAGATATTCACAATTATAGCATGATGTGGGTCCTAGACTACCTGGAAAATTAGCATAATAGTAGCTACGCACGGACTCTCGTCACCCAGTACGTACGTAGCCCCCGCATTTAGTAACAAATTGCTCAATTATTACATCTATGGGGACAATTCCCTCTTACAAGGTTAGAAAGGAGACTTACCTTGCTCCAAGTGCACTTCCAATACCAAGATCGAGCCCAAATCCTCAATTCGGAGTCGAGCGATCCCAAACAAGTTAAATGAAGTAAGAAATAATCAACATAGACACACAAGATCAAATTCTAGCTATTTAAGCAATTTCCCAACCCTTAATACAGGTTTCCTAAAATCCGACCCTGGGCCCACGTGCCCGAATTCCGAGATTTTTCAAAGGAAGTTGTTCTCTACATCCTAAGGATCAATAATATATGATTTCTAATTTATTCCATAACAAATTTCGTGATTAAATCTAACTTTTATTAAAACCCTAGGTTTTTGCTCTAACCCCATGATTTCACCTTAATACTAGTATTTAATCTACCTAAGACATAAGTAATAAACTAGAAATGGGGAGGAATAACATACCTCAAGATGCTTGGTGAAGGTTTTCTCTCAAGAGCTCTAAAATTGCCAATGGAGGAGTGAAAAGTTTCAATAATTGGTTTGCAACCCGTATTAAATGAACCTCACTGCTTCAGCGATTTCTGTATCTACGGTCCCGCGTCTGCGAGAAATGGACCACATATGCGAAATGGGGTGAAAGAACTGTGTAACGACCCGGCCGGTCTTTTTTAGAATTTATGCCCCGACCCCCTATTAACTGTTTCCCCTAAGTTCATTTCTACTATTTTGGTTTGCCGGGACGTTCGTTGTTGAGTTTTGAAGAGTTTTGGGACACTTAGTCCCTAAATGAGAGCTTAAGTGTTGAAAAATGATCCATAGTTGGAAAAGTGTGAAGACGGGCTCGGAATGGAAATCCGATGGTTCCCTTAGCTCTGTTCGGTGATTTCAAGGTTGGGAGCGTGTTCGGAATAAATTTTAGAAGTCAGTAGCTAAATTAGGCTTGAATTGGCGATGTTAGTAATTTGACGATTTCCGGTTGATAGGTGAGATTTTGATCCGAGGGCCGGAACAGAATTCCGAGAGTTGCTATAGCTTCGTTAGATGATTTTGGATATTCGTGCAAAATTTCAAGTCATTCGGACGTGTTTTGGTTTGTTTTTTATCGAATGCGTGTTTTGGAAGTTTTAGAAGAACTTAGGCTTGAATTCTATGTAATTTGATGGTTTTGGCGTTGTTTGAGGTGTTTTGATAATTGGAACAAGTTTGGATGATGTTTTAGGATGTGTTGGTGTTTTTGGTTGAAGTCCTATTGACCTCGGGTGAGTTTCGGGGTGGTTTCGGATCATTTTGGAGAAGTTTCATATTGCTGGTTCTGGTGTGACACTATAGCTTCGCAAATGCAAATTTTTGCTGGGAATTGCGAAAATACTGTAGCTTTGCAAATGCGAAGGATTTGCTGGGAATTGCGAGAAAACACTGTAGCTTCGCAAATGCGAAGGATTTCCTGGGAATTGCGAGAAAACACTGTAGCTTCGCAAATGCGAAGGATTTGCTGGGAATTGCGAAAAACACTGTAGCTGGGCAGAATGTTAAGTTCTGAAAATGGGAGTTCGTTCCCATTTTCCATTTTTAGCGATTTGGAGCTCGGATAGGGCGATCTTTGGACAGATTTTTATAGAGAACAACGGGGTAAGTGTTCTTAACTCAATTTTGGTTGTATAACCTGAATCTATTACGAGTTTTGGCGTTTAATCTGAGAATTTTATTGGAAAAGTGTAGAAAACCCTCTTGGATAGAATCACTGATTTGAGGGTCGAAATAATATGGGAATTGGATAATTTTTGTATGGTTAGACTCGTGGTGAGATAAAGAACCCGATGATGTAAAAATTTTTGAGTTCCGAGACGTGGGGCCTGGGGGCATTTTGGTTATTTTACATAATTTCCCGTATTAGATTAGAATTTAATTGTAGAATCAATTACTTGAATTATTATT
>MU734520.1:0-56453 GCA_026770625.1 Nicotiana glauca
AGCACCATGGAAGGCAAAACGACGTCGTTTTAATTGAGCAATCCTGGCCATACATTACCCTTCATCCTACGGTTCGGATTCAATAACACATAATTAATAAAAAACACTATAACCCTAAAATTAATCTCACCATCTTCGTTCCTTTCTCCCCATCATCTCCTCAGACCGCTACCCCTGCCGCCCGACGGAATTCACCCACGGCGGCGGCAGGTCGCCATATCCGACCAAACTAACATCAAACGACTCCACATCTCGCCCTCTATCCCAATCACCCATAAGTTATCCCCAAATCCCACCATAACTCTCCAAACCATCAAAACCCTAGCACCGCCACCACCACCTACGGCGGCGCCGTCACCTCAAACGCCACAAAACCCATACCCTCATACTTTCTTGACAACCCTATAACGAATTCACCCTCATATCCTTTCAAATCTTACCGAAAGATGCCCAGTAGTCATTTCCACAGTCAACACATCAAGAAATCCCGTGATTGCCTTCCCTGAAGACTAACAGACTATCAACTAAAAGAGATAGAAGAAGGAAGAAAAGATAGAAAGGAAAAGATAAGTTTCTTAATCTTTTTTTGGCATACGATTTGTTTCGCATGTTTCTGTTTTGATTTTCTATAAAAATAGCATTATAGAATTAAGTAGGTTTTAATTTTTTTTTTAGAATAATACTTGATTAGAATTTTTAATAATTAGATTAACCAAATAGGTATTTACCCCTCTTTTGCATCTTTTGTTGGAATGTCCCCTTCAGTTCTTATTCTTCGTTTTTCTTTTCTTTTGTTCTGTGGATTCAGTGTTTAATCTTGCATAAAACTAGTTGTAGGTCGATTCGCTTCTTTTTCACTGAATTAAGGTTTTAATTGTTCAAAGTCATTAATATGTTGGCAATTGTCCGAATTTTGTTTTTCGTTTCAGTCGATTCATTGTTTAATTTGGATTTTATCAGAAATAAATTGGTTCGTAGTATTATAGTTATAGTCAGTTTTGTTTGGTAGATTGTTAATTTGATGAATTGATTCTATTAATTGGGATTTAATACTATTAAAGTTCTGTTAGTTTATAATTAGTGCAATGCAATTTAGCCTTAATTGATTATTAGTTGAGTTTGGTTATAGCTGTTAGTAACCCTAACTAGTCTATAACAATAAAAAATAAGAAGAAGAAGGATAGAAATTAATTAGGGTTGGGTAAAAAGGAAATTGGTAATTCTGAATAGGGTATAAGGGCAGTTTGGGTATATAAAATGGCATAAAGGTATTAAGCCTTATAAAGTAAGGGTAATAAAGGTATAAAAAAGGATAGTTTGGCTAAATATTAAAAGGAAGTGAGGATAAAATAGGAATTCCAAGGAAAGGGAACATGGTAGAATTAGATAGAACCTTCTAAATGGGGTTTTAATGTAAAGTTTAATGAACTAGGTGGATGAACTTTTTTAACAAGTCAGAAAAAGGGGGGCTGATTTGAAAAACATTGAAAATTAATTTTCCCTCCCATCTAAATCTATAAATAGGCATGTATTTGCCTTAATTCGAGACTTTTGAACTCTATAAGTTTATGAATCCTAGAAAATCCCCAAAAAATACCTGCTAGGTTCCAAAACTGAAATCAACACTTTCAGATCATTTTTCTTCTCTTTTACACCTTGAATTCGTATCAAAAAGTCAAAAACAATCGAAATAAGTGTACTGTTCCATTGGTTTCAGATCCAGATCTGGAATCAATGAATCAGTGAAATAAATCTAAGTAGATTTTTTGGATTTCATTCATCTCTTTTAGCTAATATTGCAATGTTTTTGAGGGCTGATTTCTCTGTTTAAGTTCTGAAAATTTCCAAAGTCTATTAGAGTGATTTTAGGACAATTTCGAACTAGGTGTAAGTCAATTTGATTCCAATTAAATACTGAAATGGATCTGTGCTAAAAGTATTCTGCTGAGAAGTTTGATTTTCATTTCAAAAAATATTCCTGCACTGCTGTTGCAATTTGTTGCTGTTGCTGATCAATCTCTCCTTCTATTTCTTACTTTCAGGTACACATTTTAGGTTTACATCGATGTATCTCATTCATGTGGATAGGTGAATAAGGAACTGACATTAGTTTTGTTACTTTCAGTCAACTGCTTCATTGTTTAGATCCTTAAATTTAGATCTTGTGTTAGAATTGTTATGACATTAAATAAAATGACCGATTGGACTTGGTATGTAATAATTGGACTGTTATTTTCGAGTAAATATGGACTTTGGCATCGCATTGTAAAAATTGACAGCCTATCCATTTGTTTAAGATGCAGTATAGCAATATTTGTATATGTTGATATTATATGTTAGGTTCTTTTGTCGAAACTGTTTTGGTTTAGGAAAACAATTTTATATTTTTGATAAATAAGGATAAATCAATGTGATCGGATATTAATATAGGCTAAATGAAGTTAATAGTTAACTCGAAATTAGATTAGTAATTTTAGTTCACAGTTAGTAATTGCAAATTGTTCATTGCATTTGTTAAAAATGAAAATTGTAACTTTCTACTTTTAATGCTTAACTGAAAGGAAGATAAATTTACAATGACAAATATCATTAGTCACTACTGTAATGCACAATAAGTTGTATTTGTTTTAGTTTTTCCTGTAGTAACGTTTTCCAGTCTATTTCAATTAAGTCAATAATGAAAAGGATTGTAATAAAGGCAAGGAAATATGGTATTCACTTTAAAAATATAATAAGAAGTAGAATTAAAGTTCATAATCCAGTATTGGGCTTAAGTCTTGGGCCCAGGAATTTTTGAAACAAAAGTAATTACTTCCAATAGTTTGGGGTTCAGCCGCACAGTAACTATCTTACCTATTATTCTTAAGTTGGAGTTAAAAAATGTTTAAAAGAAGGCCCAAATCATAGGTCCAATCATGTTAATATATATTGGATTAGATACTAAACTAATATCAGAGACAAAAACAATAGTAGACAATCTAATTCATTTTAGGTATAGCCTTAATAAAAATGAGATGAGCCTCGCCGCATCAAATACACAATGGCGGGGCCCTCAAATAATTGATATAAAAATCTTAGATTTGGAAGGACCGTTTAGCGAATTTCACGGTCTTTCCCAAAGCTAACAAGACGTAGATACTCTAGGCACAATTTCTAATATTACCTTCTTAATACGGGTGCACATTTATGTGACCCAAATCCAAGTCTCAACGAAGTCAAAATGTGTTAAAAGCCACGGGCGTACTGGTATGGCGTGGTCAAAAAATACATTTTCACAACGTTGTAATTCTTTAAATAATAAAGCGGAATACTAAATGCACATAAAAATGGAACATATGAAATCAGATAAAAATAAATACAATAGTTGAGCGACCGTGCTAGAACCACGAAATTCGGGAGTGCCTAACACCTTCTCCCGGATTAACAGAATTCCTTATCCGGATTTCTAGTTCGCAGACTGTAACAGAGTCAAAACTTTCCTCGGTTCGGGATTCAACCGGTGACTTGGGACACCATTAATATCCCAAGTGGCGACTCTGAAATTAAATAAATCCCGTTCCGACTGTCCTTAAATTGGAAAAAACTCATTCCTTTTATTATTATACCCTTTACGGGGTGTAGTAAATAGTAAAAAGGCTTCGTAAAAAAGAAGGTGTGACATGGAGCCTTTCCTAAATCACCTTCTCCAAATCATCCTGCACCAAATATGTCCTCAATATCCTAGCCTTAGCGGGCTCGAACCAACCAACTGGAGATCTATACCACCTCCCATAAAAAAGCCTCATATGGAGCCATCTAAATACTGGACTGGTAGCTGTTGTTATAAGCAAACTCTGCAAGCGGTAGAAACTGATCCCATGACCCTTCGAAATCAATAACACAAGCATGCAACATGTCCTCCTATATCTGAATAGTACGTTCGGACAACCCGTCTGTTTGAGGATGAAAAGTTATGCTCAACTCAACCTGAGTACCCAACTCTCGCTGCACAGACCTCCAAAACTGCGAAGTAAACTAAGTGACCCTTTCTGAAATGATAGAAATTGGGACACCATGCAAACAAAAAATCACCCGGATATAGATCTCTGCCAACTGCTCTAAAGAATAAGTAGTACACACAGAAATGAAGTGCACGGACTTGGTCAATCGATCCACAATCACCCAAATAGCATCGAACTTTCTCAAAGTCTAAGGAAGTCTAACAACAATGTCCATAGTGGTCTCCTCCCGCTTCAATTCTTGGATATCCATCAGCTGGAGCAAGCCACCCGGTCTCTAATACTCATATTTCAGCTGCTGACAATTGAGATACCGAGCTACAAATCCCACAATGTCTTTCTTCATTCTTCTCCACTAATAGTGCTGCTTCAAATCCTGATACATCTTCACGACACCAAGATGAATGGAATACTATGAGCTATGGGCCTCCTCCAAAATCAACTCCCGAAGCCCATCCACATTGGGCACACAAATTTGGCCCTCCATCCTCAACACCCCATCATCACCAATGGTCACATCTCTGGCATCATCATACTGAACTCTGTCCCCACGTAGAAGCTAATGTGGATCATCATAATGGCGCTCTCTAATGCGATAATAACCTACCATACCAAGAAAACTATGAATCTCAGTAGCCGAGGACGGTCTGGGCGAACTCTAAACTGCCTCTATCTTCTTCAAATCAACCTGAATACCCTTGCTGGAAACCACGTACCCCAAGCAAGCAACTGAATCGAGCCAAAACTCACACTTGGAGAATTTTGCATAAAGCTTCTCCTCTCTCAATCTATAACACAGCCCTTAAACGCTCCGTCTGCTCCTCCTGACTATGCGAATACACCATAATATCATTAATAAAGACTATGACAAACGGGTAATGATAAGGCTGGAACACATTGTTCAACAAATGCATTAACACTGCTGGGGCATTGGTCAGCCCAAAAGACATAACCAGGAACTCATAATGACCATATCTGGTCCTGAAGTCCATCTTAAGAATATCCGAATCACTGATAAGGGATTCATTCGGCCTATTGTATCACCTTGTGGTGCACTGGTTCTGTTCATAAAGAAGAAGGATGGCACTATGAGTCAAGATAAGGCCGGAACACGTTGTTCATCAAATGCATTAACACTGACGGGGCATTGGTTAGCCCAAAAGACATAACCAGGAACTCATAATGACCATATTTGGTCCTGAAGGGTGTCTTAAGATTATCCAAATCCCTGATCTTCAACTGCTGATAACCTGAATAGAGATCAATCTTGGAGAACACTCTCGCTCCCTAAAGTTGGTCAAATAAATCATCAATATGAGGTAAAGGATACTTGTTCTTAATTGTTACCTTGTTAAAATGCCTAAATCAATGCACATTCTCATAGTGCCATCCTTCTTCTTCACGAACAGAACCGGCGCACCCCAAGGTGATACACTAGGCCGATTGAACCACTTATCAAGGAGTTCTTGAAGCTGCTTTTTTAACTTCTTCAACTTTGCTGGTGCCATATGATACGGTGGAATAGAAATGGGCTGAGTGCCTGACACCAGGTCAATACCAAAATCAATATTCCTGTCCGATGGCATGCCCGGCAAGTCTGCAGGAAATACATCAGGGAAATCCCTCACAATCGAAATAGAATCAATACTAGGAGTCTCAGCTTCGACATCCCTCACAAAGGTTAGATATGAAAGACAACCCTTCCCAACCATACACTGGGCCTTTAAGAAATAGATCAGTCTACTAGGAACATAATAATCACACCTCGCCACTCAATCCGTGGCACACCTGGTATAGCTAATGTGATTGTCTTATTATGACATTCCAAAATAGCATGACACGGAGATAACCAATCCATGCCTAAAATGACATCCAAATCCACCATACTCAATAATAAAAGGTCCACTTAAGTCTCCAAACCTCCAATAGTCACCACACACGACCTATACATACAGTCTACAATAACTGTATCGCCCACCGAGGTAGATACATGAACAAGCAAAGCAAGAAACTCATGGGGCATACCCAAATAATGAGCAAAGTATGATGACACATAAGATAAGGTGGAACCGAGATCAAATAATATAGAGGCATCTTGGTAGCAAACTGAAACAATACCTATAATAACAGTATCTGAAGCAATATCATCGGGTTTGCCTAGAAGAGCATAGAAACGGGCCTGACCACCCCATGATCAACCTCCACATCTGACGCGACCCCTAGCTGACTAACCTCTACCCCTAGCTGGCTGGGTGGGTGGGTGGTGGTAAAATAACTAGCGCTAAAGTCGATGCTGACCCCTCTGTTGGGATGAACTAGAAAAATGATGAGGACACTGCCTCCACATGTGGCCCATCTTTCCACACTCATAACAACTCCCAGGTGATAGAGAAGGGGACTAAAGGGAACCCCTCGCACCTGAGTGACTAGCAGATGCACTCGGAATAGAAGAGCCCTGAACTAATAGGGCATGGGACGAACTCTGAATAGGAAGGGCACTAAGTGATGACTAGCCCTGATGTGAACTATGAGAACCATAATCCGATGATGCCCCACGATAACCTCGATGTGTGGTTGTGCAAGCCTAAATGGACGGCCTCTATCGTGCTGAAACTGACCCCCTCGAAGGAGCACCACTGTAACTACCAGATCCTCAAGTCCTCTTGGCTTCCCTCTACTCTCGCTCCTGGTGACAAACAGACTCAATCTTACGGGAAATATCCATACCCTCCTTGAATGTAGCACCAGTCACTCTCTCCCTGTTCATGAGAATATGAAGCTGATAAGTAAGACCATCAACAAACCTCATGATCCTCTATCTATCTATCGGAACAAGCCAGATGGCATAATGAGCCAACTCGGAGAACCTCAACTCACACTACGACACGATCATCTCCCTCTAATGTAACCACTCAAACTACCCACGTAGCTCTTCTCTATGAAACTGCAGCACATACTTCTCCAGAAAGAGAATGGAGAACTGCTGCTAGGAAAGAGGTGCTGCACTAACAGGCCTACCTCTCTCAAAATCCTCCCACCAAGTGAAATCAGGTCCTGAAAACCGATAGGTAGTGAAAGTGACCCCGCTGGTCTCTAGAATACCCACTGTACGAAGCATCCTCTGACACTTGTCCAAAAAGCCCTAGGCATCCTCGCCCTCTGCACCACTGAAGGTTGCTCAGGTGTGCGAGTGGTGGGAGTCTAACTACCTCCCTTGGCCTAAAAAGTTGCTGCAGCTGTAGTGGCTGAAATCGCTTGAGCTAGGCCAGTACAAACTAATAAGATCTGAGCTAAGGCTTCTAGAAGACCCGAAATCACAATGGGCAAAGCTGGTGCTTGAGCTAGTGTTGCTGAGCATCCAGAGCTGGGACCTGGTCCTAAACTGGGGCAGCTGGTGGATCTACAGGTGCTGCCCTCACTACTCTATCTCTACCATGACCACGATCGCGTTCTCAGCCTCTGGTGGCCACAACTGGTGGTATTGGTGGTCGTCCATCCTGACTGGTAGCGCGTGTCCTCACCATCTGTGAGAGAATAGGATAACAAAAGTTTACTACTCGGATCAACAAATTCGCACGACAAGAATTTCAAGGATATGAAGTTTTGCTAAAGGTTCTACAGCCTCTCGAGGATAAATATTGGTGTCTCCGTACCGATCTGCGAGACTCTACTAAACCTGCTCATGACTCGTGAGACCTATGTAACCTAGGCTCTGATACCAACTTTCACGACCCCAAACTCGGACCAGGTCATGATGGCGCCTCTTGTGAAGACAAGGCCAGCCAACTATTCCCAGCTCAAAGTTAAATATTTAAAAAACAATAAAATAGTCTAAAACATGATTTAATAATACTAAGTAGCAGATAATATCATAACAACGCAGAAGTACAACCCAAATACAGTCCTAACCAGGGTGTCACTAGTCATGAGCATATATAAGTTATAATACAAGTCTGCTAAGTCTGTAAACTAGTACAACTATCTAAAACAAGATAGAAATGATAAGGGAGGAGAATCACGGGACTGCAGATGCCAGGTAGCTACCTCATGAACTTTGAATGTCCCCTTGAAGCTGGAAGGATCAGCACTCGGGAGCGGAACCTGATACGCCTAAATCTGCACACAGGGTGGAAGGAGTAAAGTGAGTACTCAAAATCAGTGAGTAACAAATGTAAATAAATATTGAAAGCGAGAAAGCCCATAAGTCACAAGGCGTTCTATAATGAAGGAGTAAAACCATTTGAAAACAGTAAACCAGTCAAGAGATAAGTAGAATCCGTTTTCAATAAGTAAGCATATAATTGACAGGTAATTAAGGGAAATAAATACGTAAAGGTTCGCCCATCAAGCATTATATCAACACAACCGCCCCTCGGGCTCAATCTCAAATCACAATGGGTACCCGTGCTCACTGGGGGTGTGCAGACTCCTGTAGGAGCCCCTTACGGCCCAAGTGCAATATCAAGCCATCTTATGGCGTCATCACTAGGCTCTCAGCCTTATATCAATCAAGCCACATCGTAATGTACATATCTTAGGCCCTCGGCCTCAAATAAATATCAATGTTTCCTCACAACATAGTCCCTCAGCCTTACTTAGTCAAAAATCCTCACAAGTCACTCGGGCAATAGTAAAACAGTGTTTCTCAGCTCAAATATCATTTAAGTATTAAAACTGAGTAAACATGGCTGAGTATGAAAACAATGGAAAATAGCATGACTAAGTTCAAGTCTAAAGTCAAAATAGTGAGGAAATATCAATAAAAATCACCGAAGGGTTCAAATAGTTGGTATTTTTTCACGAAGCCCAAATATGGCATTCAACCAAATAATGATGATAGCAAATAGATTTTAGTCAAATATGCGATAAAATCATAAATCGGGACGGACCAACACACAATCCCCAATAGTGCAGGACCCCACGCTTGTCATCAAGCATGTGCTTCACCATAATATAGCACTACGATGTAAAATTCGGGATTTCAAACCCTCAGAACATCATTTACAATCATTACTCACCTTGAACCGGTCAAATCTCTAACTCGTGATGCCTTTTCCCCTCGAATTGGCCTCCACTCGCGCCGAATCTATCCAAAATTAGAATGAGGACGTCAAAATATGCCAATGGAACGAAGTCCAAGTGAAAATAATCAATAAATGGCACAAATCCCAAAATTACCAAAACTCAATCCCCCGGACCACGTCTCGGAATTCAATAATTTATACACCAATATATTTCTTATCTCCCCACGAGTTCATTCATATCAAAAGTTCATAAATCCGACCTCAAATGGTCCATCAAATCCTCAATCATAGGTCTCCAACACTAAACCCTTGTTTACCCAAATTTTACCCTTAATTTCCATAAATTCTAGCTCTAATCCATGAAATAATATCATAGGAACAAGTTTTAGGTCCAAATTCCTTACCTCAATGAAGTTCCCTCGAAATCCCTCTTTCAATTCGTGCAAAAAGCTCCAAAGCCGAAGTTAGAAATGGTAAAATAGCTCAAATTCGCATATGAAATAACCTATATGTTCTGCCCAGACCATTCCTCATCTGCAGTACTCCAACCGCATCTACGGTACCGCATTTGTGGTTCTACGTCCGCTTTTGCGGAATCACTTAAGTTCCCAGCCATCCGCATCTGCGGTTCCTCACCGCATTTGCGACATCGCAGATGCGGTTCTCCTAGCCGCTTCTACGGTCCTAGTCAAACATACCTCTCGTCGCTTATGTGGCCCCTCTCTTGCATATGCGGCGCCGCACCTACGGTCCCCAATCCACAGGTGTGAAAATACCGGAAGTAGCAATTCAACAGCTGCAACAAAAATTCAAACTTCTCTGTTAACCATCCGAAATCACCCCAAGGCCCCTGGGACCTCAACCAAAAGCACAGACATATCCTAATACCTTATTCAAACTTGTTCCCTTGAAAGATGTTCCTGCTAAAATGGCCTTAGCGATGGTTCTCAATGCAGCAAATCTAGTTGTGTAAGCTTATGACAATTTGCATTCTATTAAGGATGAAACTATTGCATCAACTACTGCAGGTTTAAAGGTGACTATTGATCGAGTTGGTGCATTTTTGCAATTTAGTAAGGCTAATGATGGTATTGCAACTGATGATAAAAGAGTATCTATAGGTACAAAGACTGTCAATGTGGAGGCTCCAAATGCTCAAGCTGAAAGTGAGCAAGGGTTTGAGCAGGGGACTCTGGCTTAGGGAACTGGTTTAGGTGCTAATTTGGAGGCTTATACTGCAATAAAAGTAACTATTGATCGAGCTGTTGCACCTATTAAACCAGTGGAGAAATCAGCAGTAGAAGGTGCATAATTTCATACAGCTATAAATGTTGAATAAGCTGTACAAGCAGCTAGTTTGGATGCTGCTATTGATATTAAATCAGCTGCTGAAGGCTTTGGTCAATTTAGTAGTGCTGCTAAGTTCCCTTCAGTTTTTGGGCAGTTTAATACAAGGCAGAAACTGTCTAATGTTCAGCAAGTATCAGGTGAAAAACCAGCAGATTGTGTTGGTGTTACTGTTGGTGTTAAGGCTGGCAATATAAATATGGAACAAACACAAGGGCTAACTGAAACCAAGCAGCTTCCAACTGCACAAAAGCCTGTTGTACATGCTGGTGAGGACCAGAATTTTGCAAATAAAAACACATGACAAACGGGCATATCTAAGGAGTATATATCTGGTAGTACAATTGAGGAAGGAAAGGTCAATAATGCAAGCACAAAGGAGGGAAATTAGAACTTGGTGTCATCAAGAAAATCACCTACTAAAAAGGTGGTAACGTCCAGGCACAAATCTACAAGTGTTCGTCAAAATACTTCTAACATTGTGTGCAACTCAAATGCTTTTGAGCATTGGCAGTTGTGGAGGATGATCAACTAACATCAACAGCCCTACATGATGACATTATGAACAAGCAAATTGTTCTATGCACCAACAATGAAAAAAGTCGACAAGGCAGTGATAAATTGGTCGAAAATTCTGGTGTTCAATGAATTGCTTCAGGGAAGAATTTGATGGAAGACTTAATAAGCAATCATGCACATAGCATCAATGCTCTAACATTGTTTTTTTCCAGTTCACAAGTGGAAATCATTATTAAATAGACCCAGGCAGAAATGGTAATGAACACCACCTTTATTAAACAACCTATGGTGACTTTGAGCACATTCGTGTTGATGTCCTTTCTCAGTCAGTATAGTCTTTTGGGGAGTTCAAAGGTGAATCTGGGCAGCTTTTCCTGTCAACTGGGAAAAACAATGAGGTTATGCAAGAAAAGGTAAGGGAAATGGTTTTCAATTCTAAGTTGTGGCGTGACTAACGAGAGGAGGATGATGAAGAGGATTGGGGTGATGGGTTTGATGGCTATTTATCTGAAGAAGGTGAGCAGAAGGTTGATCAGGATAGTGCAAGTAAGGAGATCGATCTTCCAGTAAAGCTAAAGCTTCATGGGGCAACAAAATCAAGTCCCACGAGCAAATTGAACATTCATGCTCCTATGTTCATTCCTAGAAGTTCTCCTACTGCTGCTATGGCAAATTCAGCAACTGGAAGGTTGGTGAAAGCTGTAGAAACATCTGCCAAGCAGGCCCTACAGGTGTTACCACAAGTCAAATTGTAATTACACCAACACCTACAATGCAGCAACAACAAAATGATCCACACACCTCAACTAGTATGCTTACTGGTGATCACACAACAACCACAAATCCAATTTCTGGGCAGCAGCAACTCACAATAATTACTCCAGTTATTTCATTTGAGGAGAGACAACTATTGGCTGCAATGGTAAGTACTGCTCATCTAAACTCTTTAAGTCATATAGTCTCTAGCACTGGTCGTGGGAATATGAACAGGAACAAAGTACAAAGACAACAACATAAGGCAAGTTTGGTTAAAGTACAAGATGGGAATACTTTGATGATACAAGGTGTTCCTCAAGACATGCCAAACCCGGCGATTGAGGGCAGAGATACATATGAAGAAGGTGAGAAAGATGATATTCTAAATCAATGTCGGGCAGAGGCAGCAAGAAAAGGTGATTTATCACCAATGCATAGTGGAAAAAATAAACAGACTCGTACAAGGGATAAAAGTTGGGATGGCAGGGTGAATGAAGATGCAAATGTAAGCGCTTCCAATGAGAGTTGTCAAACAAAAGCAGATTACCCAAACTACATCTACAAAATCAAATCGTTCAAAAAAGAAAGTATGAATTTTGAAGACATTTTGAAAAGAGTTGTTGATGAAGGCAAACGTCTACATATTGAAGATTTCACAAGATTAGAGAAGAGAGAGCACCATGGTTTTTTCTTCATCTTTTTGTTCTACCATCACATTAGCATAGTTCTACGTAATATCATCACAGAGTATGGTATAAACTCTGTGATTATAATAGAATATTTAGTTCTAGCTAGTTCTTACTTTTTACAAGCATGTTAGGAGGTGAGGCCTTTTTCTTTGCCTCCATAGGATTAGTAAGGTAAGGTTTAGCCCAATTCGTGTTGCTCTAGCCCTATGCCTTTGGAAAGATATCCAAATGGCAATGAGATTATATGCCCTCATGAGACTTTTCCGGTAGCTAAGCCATGATTCCTCTACATGCGGCTGCCATAAGGGCAACGTGAGACGAACATGAGTGATTTATAGCCAAGGCATAGAGGCAACACTACTTATGCTATTGTCCCCCTTATTTGTACTCCTCCTATGTGGTTATCTTTTTTCTTTTGTTATTAATAAAACTTTTTGTTATTAATAAAACTAGTCCTAGACACTGCCTGGTGGATTTACTTAAAAAAAACCTGTTCCAATCATCAAAAGACCTCAAATAACATCAAATAACCCAAAACACATCTGATTCAAGCCAAACTTTTCTAAAATCTTCCAAATTCCGCTTTTGATCAAATATCCAACCAAACCACGTGCGAATAACCTTAACTTTTGCACACACATCCCAAATGACATAACGAAACTACTGCAACTCTCGAAATTCCATTCCGACCCCTATATCAAAATCTTACCTACTAACCGAAAATTACCAAAATATCAACTTCGCCAATTCAAGCCTAAATCTACTCTAAACCTCCAAAACCCATTCCGATCATACGCCTAAGTCTCAAATCGCCTCTTGAAGCTAACCGAATAATCGTAACTCACATCTGAATCCTCTAACACATAAGTCAACATCCGATTGACTTTTCCAACTTAAGCTTCCTCAAAAGATACTAAGTATCTCAAACCTTCCCAAAATCATTCTGGATTCGATCCAACCAACCCGATATTACAAAACTCAGATAAACAAAGCATAAAGAAGCAGAAATGAGGGAAATGGAGCGGTAACACATGAGACGATTGGCCGGGTCGTCATAATTGGTATTTCATTGAAACAGCGCGCACCTTGTTACACCAAGCATCCTTACCTTCAATATTTTGGAGTTATGCATGTCATCAAGCAGTTATTTGATCAATAGGATGATTACACTAAATTTACAAAATAAATTAACTTTTGAAATCCTATTCCAGACGGTGCCCAATTATAATTTCATCAAAGTTTTTGGATGCTTATGCTACCCATGGGTCAAACTTTATTCCAGTTATAAACTAGAATCTGATCTGCACCATGTGTTTATTTAGGATTTTCTAGTGAATTTTATAGCCATCAATTTTTTGATCCAGTTAATTCCAAAATATATGTATCCACGGATGTAGTTTCTCTAGAAGAAAATTTGCCTTTTCAAAATATTTTTTCAAATTTGAAGTTGGGGGAAATGTAGCTTTTGATAATATCTCTATTGAGCAACCAGCCAAAGAGGATAATAATTTAACTTTAAATTTCTCTTATCAGCTTCCACCACTAGTGACTATATTGCCTACGGTCTCTCAACGCCCATAAGATATATCATCTGCTTCTAATGGTGTCTCTCAACAATCAGGTAATATTCCTTCTCCTCATACTTCGACTCCTACTTCGCCACTTTCCCATAAAACTTCTAATGCAAAATCGAGACGGGAAGTAATTAGCCGGTGAAAAGTCAATTTAACTCTCAACAACTCTTAAACAATGATTTTGCATATGTATTTTTAATTCTGATTTTGCCAGTTCAACCAGCAAGATAAGTCTAAACAAATATAAAAATTAGTATAGGGGAAACACTTCAATGAGAAGTCAAGATTTTAACGTAGAAGTTTACCCTAGTCTAGTATAGCTAAAGTCAACTGGCGAGCCTAGACTTTAGAACTACTAGCTAATTGTAGCATTAAATAAGGGATAGCAAATTTAATAATAATTTTTATTTGACTCCACATGATTTTTTATATTATTTAGATAAAAACTGATTTTTTTCAGGGGAAAAAAAAGGAAATATGAACCTGTGTCGACTGCTATGAGAAATTTTTATTCAACATAACAGTGCACAAACTTACAGATTTGGCAATACTTGCAGTACTAGCAAAAGCTTAATCTTTTGCTCTAATGAATATAAAGGATGAATTTGGACCAAATCCTTATTAACAGGCGCTAACAAAGAAGGAATGTTTCCAGAATTGGGGAATTTGGCGGTGGCATAGCCTCCGGTAGGTGGAAGCATTGCTGGAGCTGAAGTTTCTTTCTTCCCCTTTCAAAACAAGTGTAACGCATGCCACGTGTCATTTTAGGGAAGTAATTGTTTCACTTATTTTTACAAGTTTGGGTGCGTAAAAGGTTGTTCAACAAAATATGTGATGAATTTTTGTGCCAGGTAAATTATTAAAATATGCATCGAATTTTTTTTTTAAAACTATTGATATATTTTTTCACTTCTGTCTACTTCTCAAGTTTCCTAGAACTTAGCAATATAAATTTGTAATTTTAAAAATGGCTATCCTCACCTTAAGTGAGGAGAAACAAGACAAGCAGTCTTGAACTGCTAACATTTTTACCCACCTTGCCCTGCCCCATATAGCTTTATTTTAAAATTTTGTCCTGCCCCTCCCCGCCCAGCTAACCTCTGCCCCACTCTTTCCTGTTTGTGTTCTTTTATAATTTGTCTTTACTTTTTCTTTTGCAATATTCTAAAATAATTTTTCAAAAATTTTCAATTTTAATTTGAACCTTATATAATTAAAGAACCAATTTGAACTTGACTAAGTTGGTTTAACCTTGTTCAATGATTGATTCAAGATTTATTTGATTTGTATAAACTATTCACTGAAATAATAATTTTTTGTTACATATTATGCTTCCAGCATCATGGCTCCTTTAATGGACTAATTAATTAAGGTTAAAATAAGAAACCAATGACAGCAAAATTACTTGGCCAGTGGCAGAGATTGAGAACCAATGACTGGGGTAAAAGAATTTTTTCACATTGTCAATCTATTTTAAACTATTATAGCACGTAACATGCTAATGTTCGATAAGTTTAATCTACTATAATTTGAATTGTTGATGATTACAGTTGGACATAATGGTTGGCTTTGAAGTAGAACCTAAGGTCTTGGAGAGAATAGAAGGAAGCTAAGTAAAGCTACATGTGAGTGCAGAAACAGTGGGGAATCTGCTAGGGCTGTTCAAAATCGAACCGAAAGCATTAATCGAATCGAACCGATGGCTTATTGGTTTATTAAATATTGGATTATCGGGATAATGGATGATGAACGAATTTAAATTTTATAATTTAACCAAACATAAATTGTTACTAATTTTAAATTACTTTTTAGAGAAACACTTGTGACTTTTGCAGCTTATTGGGCAAATATACTATTAAACACTATTAGCAATTTTTGTTGAGTAGAACTAACTCATGAGAACAACATGCTTAATAATGGGGTCTATAGAGATAATAGTTTTTGATGAAAATGTTCTTCTGTCAATCAGAATTTGCAATGAATTCAATTAGAATTCCTCTCTTTCTGCTGCTTTTCCTCCCACTCCTGTTATTGCATGCCTTTTAATTTATGGTTTTATGTGTAGTTAACTATTTATGCGATTTCTGCTAGAGTCACTAATGCTCATTTGCTTTTCTTTTTCTTTCTCCTCCTCTTTCTCTTCCCTTTCTCCTGAGCCGAGGGTCGATTGGAAACAACCTCTCTGCCCTTTCGGGTAGGAGTAAGGCCCTACGTATTACCCTCCCCAGATCCCACTTTGTGGGAATATACCGGATAGTAGTTGTTGTTGTTATGTGAAAAGTATTATAATTCATAATAATTAATAATTTAAAATACTTAAAAAGCATATAAAAAGATTATGATTAAAGAATAATTTATTTAACTCTCAAAATTCGAATAACTTCACATAAATTGGGATGAACGGAATATTATTTGCACTGACAGAGTAGAAAAATGCAATTCGGTTACTAAATTTATAGTACTCTTTATTGCCAAAAATATGGATGTCACATCTGACTACCCCTTTTAGCAATTCAAATATTATCCCAAACTGAATAGAAATTAAAGTAAATTAGTGTATTTCAATAATATTTCGTGTCCTTACAAATGTTTATTCCTCTCCTTTTGTAGCTATTTCTAAGTAATACATTTCTTTCCTCGAATAATGAGGTCATTATGGGCAATTAATGACATTTAATGTAACGTTATAATTGGCAATCGTAACTGTTTTGTGAAGATTCTATAATGTTTCCCGTTATTGATGATCATTAATTACCAGTGCCACGTATCTATACATTTTTGCTATCTAGGTTCATTCCTTCGATGCTTCTTCAGATTATCAAGAGGTCTGAGCACCAATTCCTTACGATTTTCTTGAATCTTTGCCCGTGTCTGTTAATGCTCGTGTCCCTTCAGCTATTCTTTGCCAACTGTCATTATTTTACTGATCCATGTGTCATGACATATCATCACATAATAAAATCGAAAGAAAAGGGCCATTATTACCCCTATACCATTGAAAATAGTACACGTTTGTCCTCCGTTTAACTTTACGTCCACAACCCTCCCTACCGTTAACAAACTTGATGGAATTGCCCCTAACCCTAACAGATCTACACCGTGGCAGCTGACCCCTTCAATTTTTTCCATGTCAGCTGCCAAATCACTCAACCCACCAAATTAAAACCCCAAAGATCCCATTACATTCTCCATTGACAAAGATTTAGGACTCACACGATCCCAATCCTATTTTTCTCAGACCCCTATGCACATTTATAAGTAAAACTTGGTTGGATGAATAGATTTCAATTAAATTATTCAGGGAAAGAATAATAGAGATGGGTTTGTCTTGTTGTGTTTTTAGTTTTACCAATTGGTATAGATGGATTAGAAGCTAAAAAAAGATATTTCAACAGATACACCATGAATATGGAAGAGAGATAGATTTAATTACAAGCTTTTTAAACATTTCAATTGGAATATATGTTTAAATCATGTAAAATAATTGACTGCGAGAATATAAATGAAAGAGAAATCAAACATTCAATGACAAGCTAAAGAACAGAGAAATTAATTAAAGTATAAGGAGATATCAATGTATTCCATTGAAGTAAAATAAATTCTACTTACACAATTGTTTAAGGAATTTGGGTTTTAAATTAGGTAAAATAATAAGTTATGTATTTGTTAATAAATCCGTCTGAAAATCGGACAGAGGTGGAAGAAGCATCCACCGGCGATGACATAATCGTAAAATCAACCGTCTTCATCCTTCTCAAAAATCAAAACCATTTTCTTCTAGGAAGTAATTCTAAGGCTCAGTCCTCTCAAAACCCCATAATTTATCGTTATCATTTCCACATCAATCAATGGCGACTCAGTCATTTACCAGAAAGTCCCCCTGTTATTAATTCGCAACAATCGCCGGCGGATTCCAAAAATAAAACCTCCCAATCAGATCCATCTCCTACACCGTTGATCCAATCGTACTTCGTCGTACCTCCATTATTTATTCTTTCGGCGCCACTAGCATTGGTAGTGGGTAAACGAGATATTTGGGGAAAATATTTTGAAGCGGGCTGATGAAGGGTCACAGGTGGGAGACGGGTGATGTGATGGGGTCTGTGGGGTGTTAATTTGGTGGGGTCAAGTGACTTGGTAGCTGACATGGAAAAAATTGAAGGGATCAGCTACCACGGTATAGATCCGTTAGGGTTAGGGGCAATTCATCAAGTTTGTTAACGGTAGGGTGGATTTTGGACGTAAAGTAAAACAGAGGACAAACATGTACTATTTTCAATAGTATAGGGATAATAATGGCCTTTTCCCCTAAAATCAATATATTAACTTGATTTTTCTCAATATAGATAGCCCCCCCACTTATCATATATTCAACCATTGAATATTTGAAAAGCAGATCTCATTAAAGTGGGAATTTTTGCCTCCATTATACCTTCTCTGGAACTGACGCTTCGTATGTCACTTTCATTTAATGGTCGTGACACGTGGCATCTTTTGATTGGATTTGCAACTCTTCAGCGTCTTTTGGGGCTTTTTTGCGGCTACATCAATTACGAAGTGACATTTTTCACCATGACATTTCCATCATTACCTTTTTCGTTTGATGGTTGCTTATGAGTATAAATATAACTTTTGTCTTTGTATTTCCCATAAAAGTTAACTATCTTCGAATATTCATTCTTGTTTTCTCCCTTGTATAGCCATGTCTTCTTTGAATCCTAATCCCCGAATAGTCCCTATTGTTGATGAACTTCCCATTGCTCCTGTTAGAAGCAGAAAAGGGGGAAGATTACGTAGTTTGGGATCTATACGGAGTTTTTCTTTACCTCCAGTGAGTTCTACCCCTCCTTCTAGAACTAGGGGTTCTCTTTCACATAGATCTTCTTCTAGAAGTAAAGACTCTAAGGAACCGGTTCGTGAACCTTTAGTAGATGAAATTGTCCCTTCTGAACTTTCTTTTTACTCTGATAGAGAATCGATTAGGAATCAAGTTTCTTCTATATCTTCTCTGAATTGTGCTGATGTTTACCCTTGTTAGATTATTCTTTTATACTTCTGAATAAACTTCTTCTTTTGTAATGGTTCCATGAGGGAAACAATAAAAAATACATGTTCCTTCTACATATTAATAACTCTTTAAAAGGCTTACTATGTTTTAATAGACCTTATTTTCCATATGAGAGTCTTGATCATCATCTTGTTGAATTAGAGGCTGTGCCCCTGGGCAGTGCATATAGTTTAGAGTTCATAGTAGAGAGCATTTATTTATTGTGATCTTAGGCTTTCCTTTTAAACTTTTAGCAATAGTAAAATAGTGTTTCTCAGCCTAAACATCATTTAAAATATAATTTAAGTATTAAAATTGTGTAAACATGGCTGAGTATGAAACAATGCAAAATAACATGACTGAGTTCAAATATACAGTCAAAACAGTGAGAAAATATCAATAAAAATACCCGAAGGGTTAAAATAGTTCGCACGAAGCCTAAATATGGCACTCAACCCAAACAATGATGATAGCAAATAGATCTCAATCAAATACGCAGTAAAGTCATCAATCGGGACGGATCAAGTCACAATCCCCAATAGTGCACGACCTCACGCTTGTCATCAAGCGTGTGCCTCACCTCAATATAGCACTACGATGTGCAATCCGGGGTTTCAAACCCGCAAAATATTATTTACAATCATTACTCACCTCGAACCAGTCAAATCTCTAGCTGAGACGCCTTTTTCCTTTGAATCGGCCTCCACTCGCTTCAAATCTATCCAAAATCAGAATGAAGACGACAAAATATGCCAAGGGAACTAAGCCCAAGTGAAAATAATAAATAATTGACACAAATTCTGATATTAACAAAACCCGACCCCCGGGCTCGCATATCGAAATTAAGAAAATTTTACACCAATAGATTCCTTATCTACCCATGAGTTCATACATATCAAAAGTTCTCAAATCCGATCCCAAATAGTCTTTCAAATCCCCAATTAGAGGTCTATGTTTCCAAGCCCTAGTTTCCCCAAATTTCACCCATAATTTCCTTAATTTCTAGCTCTAATCCATGAAATAGTAGCATAGAAATGGGTTTTAAGTTTAAATCCCTTACCTCAATGAAGTTCCCTTGAAATCCCTTTTTCAAATCGTCCAAAAAGATCCAAAGCCTAAGTCAAAAGTAGTCTCAAATTCGCGAAATGAAATAACTTATATTTTTTGCCCAGACCTTTCCGCATCTGCGGTCCAATGCCTGCTTCTGTGGCACCGTATTTGCAGTTATTCCTCCGCTTCTGCGAAAATCACTAACCAGCCTAAAATCGCATTTGCGATAAGCCTTCCGCATCTGCAGCTCCACAGATGTGGCCATCCTAACCGCTTCTGAGGTATCTGCTCACCAGTCCTATTTTGCACCTGCGGCCTTCTCCCTCACACCTGCGGCATCGCACTTGAGGTCCCCAATCCGAAGGTGCAGAATTACCAGAAGCAGAAAATCTCCAACTGCAACAAAAATCTAACTTCTTCGTCAATCATCCGAAATCATCCCGAGACCCCCGGGACCTCACCCAAAAGCATGAACACATCCTAATATCTTATTCATAGTTGTTCCAATAATCAAAACATCTCAAGCAACATCAAATCACCCAAAACACATCGGATTCAAGCCAAACTTTCTAAAATCTTCCGAATTTCGCTTATGATAAAAAATCCAACCAAACCACGTCCGAATAATCTGAAATTTTGCACACACATCCCAAATGACAAAATGAAGCTACCGCAACTCTCAGAATTTTATTTCGACCCCTATATCAAAATCTCGCCTACCAACTGGAAATCGCCAAAATATCAACTTTGCCAATTCAAGCCTAAATCTACTCCGAACCTCCAAAACCCATTTCGATCACACTCCTAAGTCTCAAATCACCTCCTAAAGATATCCAAACCATCGGAACTCACATACGAGCCCTCTAACACATAAGTCAACATCCAGTTGACTTTTCCAACTTAAACTCATTCCAAAAAGACTAAGTGTCTCAAGCTTCACCAAAAACATTCCGAATTCGATCTGACTAACCCGATACCACAAAACACTGATTAACAAAGCATAAAGAAGCAGCAATGGGGGAAGGGAGCGGTAACTCATGAGACAATTGGCTGGGTCGTCACATCCTTCCCAACTTAAACAAACGTTTGTCCTCAAACGAGTCAAGAAACATACCTGAAGGCTCAAACAGGTGATGATATTTGCTCTGCATCTCTCGCTCGGTCTCCTAGGTAGCCTCCTCCACTGGCCGACCTCTCCACTGCACCTGCATTGAATCTATATCCTTTGACCTTAACTTTCGAACCTGACGACCCAAAATAGCTACTGGCTCCACATCATAGGTCCATTTATCATCCAACTAAACCGTGCGGAAATCTAGAACATGAGACGAGCCTCCAATATACTTCCGGAGCATATAAACATGAAATACCAGATGCACACTCAACAAGCTGGGTGGTAAAGCAAGCTCATAAGCCACCTCTCCAATCCTCCGAAGTAACTCAAAAGGCCTAATGAACCGCGGACTCAACTTACCTTTCTTCCCAAATCTCATAACACCCTTCATGGGCAAAACCTTCAACAGAACCTTCTCACTAACCATGTAGGACACATCTCGAACCTTCCTATCAGCATAACTCTTTTGCCTCGACTGCACTATATGAATCCTCTCCTAGATCATCTTTACCTTCTTCAACGCATCCTGAACTAAATCTGTCCCCAATAGCTTAGCCTCACCAGGATCGAACCAACCAACTGGAGATCCATACCGCCTCCCATACAAAGCCTCATATGGAGCCATCTGAATACTCGACCGGTAGTTATTGTTATAGGCAAACTCTGCAAGCGGTAAAAATAGATCCCATGACCCTCCAAATCAATGACACAGGCACATAACATATCCTCCAATATTTAAATAGTGCTCTCGAATTGCCCATCCGTCTGAGGGTGAAAAGCTATGCTCAACTCAACTTGAGTACCCAACTCTCGCTGCACAGACCTTCAAAATTGCGACATAAACTGAGTGCCCCTATCTGAAATTATGGAAATTGGGACACCATGCAAATGAACAATCTCCCGGATATTGATCTCTACCAACCACTCTAAAGAATAAGTAGTACACACAGGAATGAAGTGCGTGTACTTGGTCAGCCGATCCACAATCACCCAAATAACATCGAACTTTATCAAACTTCATGAAAGTCCAACAATAAAGTCCACCGTGATCCTCTCCCACTTCCACTCTGGAATATCCATCCGCTGGAGCAAGCCACCCGGTCTCTGATTCTCATATTTCACCTACTGGCAATTGAGACACAGAGCTACAAATTCCACAATGTCTTTCTTCATTCTTCTCCACCAATAGTGCTGCCTCAAATCCTAATACATCTTCGCGGCACCCAGATGTATGGAATACCGTGAGCTATAGTCCTCTTCCAAAATCAACTCCCGAAGACATCCACATTGGGTACACAAATCCGGCCCTGCATCCTCAACACCCCATAATCACTAATGGTCACATCTATGGCATCATTATACTGAACTCTATCCCTAAGGACAATGAAATGTGGATCATCATACTGGTGCTCCATGATGCGATCATATAAAGAAGATCGAGAAACCATACAAGCCTATACCCGACTGGGCTCCGAAATATGCAACCTCATGAATCGATTGGCTAAGGCCTAAACATCAATTGCAAGAGGTCTCTTTCCAATTGGAATATATGCCAAACACCCCATACTCACTACTTTTTGGCTCAAAGCATCGGCCACCACATTGGCTTTTCCCGGATGGTAAAATATAGTGATATCATAGTCCTTAAGAAACTCCAACCATCTCCGCTGCCTCAAGTTAAGATCCTTTTGCTTTAACAAATGCTGAAGCTACGATGATCAGTGAACACCTCACAAGATATGCCATATAAGTAAAGCCTCCAAATCTTCAACGCATGAACTATGGCAGCCAACTCCAAATCATGAACGGGGTAGTTTTTCTCATGGGGCTTCAATTGAAAAGAAGCATAAGAAATAACTCTACCCTCATGCATCAACACAAAACCAATCCTTACTCTCAAAGAATTACAAT
This sequence comes from Nicotiana glauca, assembly GCA_026770625.1. Lineage (NCBI taxonomy): Eukaryota > Viridiplantae > Streptophyta > Magnoliopsida > Solanales > Solanaceae > Nicotiana > Nicotiana glauca. The sequence goes on from MU734520.1 coordinate 23,030, forward strand.
ACACGGTATATGAACCTGAAGCTGATGGCAAAACTAATACTGGAGCTATCGTCAAGGCTATCTTGAGCTTCTGAAAGCTCTCCTCACACTGGTCCGACCATACAAATGAAGCACCCTTCTGAGTCAACATGGTCAAGGGTGATGTGATAGATGAGAATCCCTGAATAAACCGATGATAATAGCCTGCTAAACCAAGAAAGTTGTACATCTCTGAAGCTGAGGACGGTCTGGGCCAACTCTGAACCGCCTCTATCTTTTTTGTATCAACCTGAATACCCTCACTGGACACCACATTCCCAAGAAATCCACTGAACAAAGCCAAAACTCAAACTTGGAGAACTTTGCATAAAACTTCTCCTCCCTCAATCTCTGCATCACAACCCTCAAATGCTCCACGTGCTCCTCTTGACTAAGCGAATATACTAGAATATCATCAATGAAGACTATGACAAGCGAGTCAAGATAAGGCCGGAACACGCTGTTCATCAAATGCATGAATGCTACTAGGGCATTGGTCAGCCCAGAGGACATAACTAGGAACTCATAATGACCATATCTGGTCCTGAAGGCCATCTTAAGAATATCCGAATCCTTTATCTTCAACTAGTGATAACCTGAATGGAGATCAATCTTGGAGAACACCCTCACTCCCTGAAACTGGTCGAACAAATCATCAATGCGAGGCAAAGGATACTTGTTCTTAATGGTTACCTTGTTCAATTGCCTATAATCAATACACATTTTCATAGTGCCATTCTTCTTCTTTATAAATAGAACTAGCACGCCACAAAACGACACACTAGGCCGAATGAACCCCTTATCAAGGAGTTCCTGAAGCTACTCCTTCAACTCCTTCAAGTCCACTGGTGTCATACAATATGGTGGAATAGAAATGGGCCGAGTGCCCGGCACCAGATCAATACCAAAATCAATATCCCTATCCATTGGCATACCCAACAAGTCTGAAGGAAATACATCAGGGAAATCCCTCACAACGGGAAAAAAATAAATACTAGGAGTCTCAGCTCCGACATCCCTCACAAAGGCTAGATACGAAAGACAACCCTTCCCAACCATACGGTGGGCCTTCAAGAAAGTGATCACTCTAATAGGAACATAGTCAGTCACACCTCACTACTCAATCCATGTCACACTCGGTATAGCCAATGTGATTATCTTAGCATGACAGTCCAGAATAGTTCGACACGAAGATAACCAATCCATGCCCAGAATGACATGGAAATCCACCATACTCAATAATGAAAGATCAACTCAGGTCTCTAGACTACCAATTGTCACCACACACGATTGGTACACATGGTCTACAATAATAGTATAGCCCACCGGGGTAGATACATGAATAGGTAAGGCAAGAAAATCATGGGGCATACCCAAATAACGAGCAAAGTATAATGACACATAAGAAAAGGTGGAACCTGGATCAAATAATACAGAGGCATCTCTATTGCAGACTGAAACAATACCTGTAATAACAACATTTGAAGTAATAGCATCGGGTCTGCCTAGAAGAGCATAAAAATGGGCCTGACCACCCCTTGATCGACCTTGCCCTCCGGACGACCCCTAAATGACTAGCCTTCACTCCTAGATGGCTGGGTGGGTGATGGTGAAACAACTAGCACTGAAGCTGATGACTGACCTCTCTGCTGAGATGAACTAGAAAAATTACGAGGACACTACCTCCATATTTGACCCATCTCTCCGCACTCATTACAACTTTCAAGTGCTGGAGAAGGGGACTAAAGGGAACCCCTCGCACCGGAGTGACTAGAAGATATCCTGGCGGAGAAGAGCCCTAAACTTATGGAGTATAGGAAGACATCTGAGCTAGAAGGGCACTAAGTGATGACTGGACTTACTGATAACTATGAGAACCATGACTCGATAACGCCCCATAATGACCTAGGCGTGCTGGTTGAGGAGGCCTAAATGGACGACATCTATCGTGCTGAAACTAACCCCTCGAAGGAGCACCACTGTAACTACCAGATCCTCTAGGCCTCTTGGCCTCCCTCTTCTCTCGCTCCTAGAGATGAACAGACTCAATCTTACGGGCAATATTCGTAACCTCCTCGAATGTAGAACCATTCACCCTCTCCCTGGTCATAAGAATACGGAGTTTATAAGTAAGACCATCAATAAACCTCCTGATCCTCTCTCTATCTGTCGAAACCAACAAGATGGCATGACAAGCCAACTCGGAGAACCTCAACACAAACAGAGACACAGTCATATACCCCTAACGCAATCACTCAATCTGCCTACGCAGCTCCTCTCTATGAGATTGCGGTACATACTTCTCTAGAAAGAGAACGAAAAACTGCTGCCAGGAAAGGGCTACTGCACCAACATGCCTACGCCTCTAGAAATCCTCACATCAAGTAAAAGCAGGTCTTGAAACCTAATAGGTAGTGAAAGCGACCCCGCTGGTCTCTAGAATACCCGTGGTATGAAGCATCCTTTGACATTTGTCTAAAAAGCCCTAGGCATCCTTGCCCTTTGCACCACTCAATGATGGAGGCTGAAGCCTACGAAATCATTCCAACCTACGTTGCTCGTCCTCTGGCATGGCTGGAACTACATATTCTTGAGAAGTAGTTGCGACTGTAGTGGCTGAAACCGCCTGAGCTATGCCAGTGGAAACTGATAAGATTTGAGCCAAGGCCTCCTGAAGACCCGGAATCACAATGGGCACGATTGGTGCATGAGCTGGTGTTGTTCGAGCACTCATAACTAGGACCTGGTCCTGAACTGGGGCAGCTGGTGGATCTACAAGTGCTGCCCTCGCTACTTTGCCTCTACCACGACTACGACCGCGTCCTCGGCCTCTAGTGGAGATAGCTGGTGGTACTGGTGGTCATCCATCCTGACCGATAGCGCGTGTCCTCACCATCTGTGAGAGAATAGAATAATAAAAGTTTAGTACTCGGATCAACAAATTCGCATGACAAGAGTTTCAAGAATATGAAGTTTTCCTAAAAGGTTATGTAGCATATCGAGGATAAATACAGAAGTCTTCGTATCGATTCGCGAGACTCTACTAAAATTGCTCATGACTCGTGAGACCTATGTAACCTAGGCTCTGATACCAACTTTTCACGACCCTAAAACAGAACCCAGTCGTTTGGTGCCTCTCGTGAAGACAAGGCCAACCAATTATTCCCAATTCAAAGTTAAACAGTTAAACAACAGGAAACAATCTAAAACATGATTTAATAATACTAAGTAGCAGATAATATCATAACAATGCGGAAGTACAAACCAAACACAGCCCTAATCGGGGTGTCACTAGTCATGAGCATATATAAGTCATAATACAAGTCTGCTAAGTCTGTGAACTAGTACGGCTGTCTGAAACAAGATAGAAATGATAAAGGAGGAGAACATGAGACTGCGGACGCGAGGCAGCTACCTCGTGTACTCTGAATATCTGCCTGAAGCTGGAGGAATCACCACTCTAGAGCGAAACCAGCTACGCCTGAATCTGCACACAAGGTATAGGGAATAAAGTGAATACTCCAACTCAGTAAGTAACAAAGGTAAATAGTAACTGAAAGCGAGAAAACATGTAAGGCACAAGGCATTCTATAATAAAGTAGTAAAACCATTATAAAACAGTAAACCAGTTAAGAGATAAGTAGAAATCCTTTTTCATCAAGTAAGCATATAATTGACAGGCAAATATGAAAAATAATCGCCCCTCGGGCACTGTATCAACAAAACCAGCCCTCGGGCAACATCTCAGAACAGTACCAGCCCCTCGGGCTCAATCTCACATCACAATGGGTACCCGCTCTCACTGGGGGTGTGCAGACTCCTAGAGGATCCTCTTAGGCCCAGGCGCAACGTCAAGCTATCTCGTGGCATCATAAATAGGCTCTCGGCCTCATATTAATATCAAGGCACCTCGTGGCACATAATCCCAGGCCCTCGACCTCAAATAAATATCATTGTTTCCTCACAACATAGGCCCTCGGCTTTACTCAGTCAAAAATCCTCACAAGCCATTCGGGCAATAGTAAAACATTATTTCTCAGCCCAAACATCATTTAAGTATTAGAACTGCGTAAACATGGCTGAGTATGAAACAGTAGAAAATAACATGACTGAGTTCAAGTATAAAGTCAAAACAGTGAGGAAATATCAATAAAAACCCCCCGAAGAGTTCAAATAGTTGACACAAAGCCCAAATATGGCATTCAACCCAAATAATGATGATAGCAAATAGATTTCAATCGAATACACGGTAAAATCATCAATCGGGATGGACCAAGACACAATCCCCAATAGTGCACGATCCCACTCTCGTCGTCAACGTGTGCCTCACCTCAATATTGCACTACAATGTGCAAATCCGAGGTTTCAAACCCTCAGAACATCATTTACAATCATTACTCACCTCGAACCGATCAAATCTCTAGCTCGCAATGCCTTTGCCCCTCGAATCAGCCTCCACTCACGTCGAATCTATCCAAAATCAGAATGAGGACGCCAAAATATGCTAAGGGAACTAAGCCCAAGCGAAAACAATCAATAATTGACACAAATCCCGAAATTACCAAAACACGACCCTCGGGCCCACGTTTCGAAATTCAGAAATTTTTACACCAATAGATTCCTTATCTCCCCATGAGTTCATACATATCAAAAAATTTCAAATCCTACCCCAAATGGTCCTTCAAATCCCCAATTAAAGGTCTAAGTTTCTAAGCCCTAGTTTCACCAAATTTCACCCATAATTTCGTTAATTTCTAGCTCTAATCCATGAAATAGTAGCATATTAAATCTCTTCGGCCTCCTACAAAGTATTTATACACATCATTATATTTGTTTAGACTTATCTTGCTGGTTGAACTGGCAAAACCAATTTGATCTGATGGAAGGGTTTCATTTCATCGCGGCATGAATTTGAGGGAGTATGATCATAGATTAAGAATAAAAAGGCAATTCTAACATATTGGCGTCCTTTTTTCGTACTCATGTAAAGTGCTGCAACTAGGAAATACGTATGAAAATTAATATTGCCAAGTCATTTGTCCATATAGAGAATTGCAAGCAAAATCAGACCGTTCTTCATTTTTGTTAAGTAATCATCATGCCAGCGCAAGTCTCCGAAAATTGACTCTTGGTGTTGAGTCATTTCCTTCTTGCGTACTTCTATTTCTCCTTACCCACAAGTGGCAATGAATAAAATAATATATATATATATATATATATATATAAACATCGATCCGCTGAATCCATCGCTGATTTCGCCATGATCGATTAAGCGAAAGGTTCTGCAATGTTTGTCTTTTTCATACTTCTCCTATTATGATAGAATTATTATACACTCTATTTACTATGATAATACTTTCAGCATTTTCATGTTGAACAAAGTATTACTAGAATGACGAATCTATATAAGATTATTGAGATGTTCTTGTGTAATGAAATTGTGGATTCTGTAACTACGTCTACAGAATTAAAATAGTAGTTTAGCAGATAAGAGAGCTTATATTTATGCAGTACTTTATATTTGTTCAGTGTTTCAGAGAAGCAAATGTGACAGCTGATTTTTTGGTGAAGAATGGGTGCTCGTGGAATTACAACAATATATGGAATCATTGCACTTAAAGTCATGAATTATTATTCCTTAATTAATGCTACAATTAGCTAATAATAGTTGTTAAGACTTAGCTCACCAGTTGATTTTAGCTAAACTAAATTTGGAAAAAGTTTTATGTTAAACTATTGACTTTTCATTCAAGTGTTGCTCCTTGATTAATGCTTATATTTGTTTAGACTTATCTTGCTGGTTGAACTGGCAAAACCAGAATTAAAAATTACATGTGCAAAATCATTGTTTAGGTGTTATCCCTTAATTAATGCTGCAAGTTGGTACTAAAAAACTATTATATATACTTGTTGATGTTAGGATTTGCCCTGAATTTCTAATCTATTAGGACTCTCTTTCTTGAAGGAATGAAAAAAGACTCCTAATAGGATTAAAACTTCTTAATATGTCTTATCCTTTTCGTGGAAGACAAGTTTTGCACATCTATAAATTAAGGATCTCTGCTTCTCACAGAGACAATACTAGAATTCCAGAAAAAAGCGACTAAACTTTAGTAACCAAAGTTAGTCTGTCAAGAAAAGCGAGCAAAGTTGGTCGCTAAATTGGTGAAAATAATAAAATAATTATTTTAAATATATTAGCGACCAAGGTTGGTCGCTATTTGGTCGATAATTTCTTCAAAATATTGACCGGACTGGTCAGACTTGCTTGGTCAGAGAAATACTGAGATTAGCGACCAACGTTGGTCGCTAAAGAGGGGCCCAATTATAAAATTTTAATAATTATAATATTATTTAAAAAATTTAAAATATAAATAAATATAATTTAAAATTAGCAAGCAAAGTTGGTCGCTAATTAAAGGGTAAGCAAATAGAGACCAACTTTGGTCGCTAATATGGAACCCAGTTATAAAATTTTAATAATTATATTATTATTTTTCAAAAATTATAAAATATAAATAAATATAATTCAAAGTTAGCGACCAAAGTTGGTCGCTAAAATAGAGACTAACTTTGGTTGCTAATCTGGGACCCAGTACTAACGTTTAATAATTATATTATTATTTTAAATATTATATAAAATATAAATAAATCTGATGTAAATTTAGCGACCAACTTTGGTTGCTTATTTTAATTTATGTATAATTAGCGATCAAAGTTGGTCTCTTTTCAGGTCAACATTGGTCAAAATTAAAAATTACTTTTGTATTTACTATCTAAATAATATAAATATAAGTCGTTAAGACTTTTGTAATACAAGGGATGAATAGCTAAAATATACTCTAACATGCTATATATGAAGTTAAGTAGTATAACGAAGCGTGCGTGTGTGTCTATATATATATATATATATATATATATAAACATGAAGCGCTCAAACACAGGGTCGGGTTCTTTTAGGTATTGATACACTTGTAAATTGATCCAGGTAAGCCTAATATTGCGGAAATATATTAATTGCGGAAAAATAGAGAAAATCAAATTAAATATCTAAAGGAAAACTGTACTGAATGTCGCTCGGCATGTATAACTCAATATCACAAATCTAAAATAATTCCCAAAATCCGGAAACTCACGAGCAACACAAGCTACATAAGTGTATAGTAAAGCTCCAAAACTCCAGAATATCTAACAATCGGAAGAAAGAAAACTAAGTACTACAGGTAGAGTAAGAGGGAGACTCGTTGGTCTGCGGACGTAGCAAATCTACCTCGAAGTCTCTGTAGTCCTCCTGCCTCACTGATAGTGCGCCTGAATAGAGGTACCTGGATGACTGCACATGGAAAACATGCGCAGGAAGGGCATGAGTAGACCACAATGGTACTCAGTAAGTGTCAAGCCTAACTTCGGTTGGGTAGTGACGAGGAAAAGTCAGGGCCCTACTGAGGCAAAATATAACAATAACAATAATTAACAGTAAAAAAATCTGACAGAAAAAATAAATACAGCAGTGTAATAAGGCAGGTCAACGAGGCAATAATAACTACAAGGATAGAGTAAAACACAAAGTAAACACAGCTCAATGTCAAAGATACCAATGAGGGTCTCCCAGGATACCGTCCTGTAGCCCTTTCCTTAACTGTCCAGTGGATCTCTCGGGATACTGTCTCGTAGTCCAACTCATGTACCAAATCGAAATATCTCCCAGGATACCGTCCCGTAGTCCAACCGTCAATATGTAAGGGGATCTCCCGGGATACCGTCCCGTAGTCCCAAAGTAAAAGTGCAGGGGGATCTCCCGAGAATCGAACCCGTAGTCCCAAAGTAAACAGACAAAGGGGGGAGCTACCGGAATCCCACACCCGTAGTCCCAATGTAATTGCGCCAACCACTGCCAGAAACAACCAAGAAATGAAGTACGAAAGACAAATAACAGATAAGACTAGCCTTGCATGCTTCACGTAGTGCCGTCAAAACAACTTAAGCAATTTGACAGTCAAATCAGCTAAGCATGTTTTTCCTAATCTAGCATAAGTCATAACTTCAAATAGAATAAAGCAAGTAAGAATAAAAACTAAATTTCCATAGCTTAAGTAAAAATCGGGGTTTCATCAATCGGCTCAAGTACAAGCTCGTCACCTCACGGACAAGGCACTCAAATATCAAGTAAAATCCTAAGGGGAAAGGTCCCCCACACAAGGTTAGACAAGCCATTTACCTCAAATCGACTCAATATCACTAGGAACCGCGCCTTTGCCATGAGTATCTGACTCCAAATGGCCCAAATCTATTCAGTTCAATTACACATCGTAAATAATATTGCAAACAACTGATTCCACTATTAAATTTAAAGCTAGGGCGCAAAAATAGGTAAAATAACAAAAACACCCCTCCAACGTCTCGGAATCGAATAACTTTCATATTTTCAGAACCCTCGTACTCTCACGAGTCTAACCATATAAAAATCTCCCAAATCGGAGGTCAAATGCCCCCTCAAAACCCAATAGTTTGGTCTAGGAACTTTTACAAATCTTCATTCAAAAATCTGAGATTTGAAGATGAATTCGTGATTAGATTAGTGGGTATTAAGCATAAAAGAGTAGAGAATCGTTACCCAATCGCTGCTCTTTAAAACCCCTCGAAATTGTTCTCAAATCCGAGCTCTCTAGATGGAGTTTTGTTAAAAATGGCAAAACCCTTATTTTTGAATGTTAAGTACTGTTTCAGGTCCGTAAAGCATCCCGAACGCGAAAGGAAGCATGCGTTCGCGAAGAAGGAAAATATAAAGGGACCAAAAATGCCCTTCGCGATCGCGAAGGAACGGATTCGAACGCAAAAGCCTGGGTTCAGTGAACTATGCGAACGCGACATGGGTTATGCGAATGCATTGAATAAAAATCAAGCCCAGCCCTTGGAGTCCAATAAGTCTATGCGAACGCGACAGCCCTGACGCAAACACGGTTAAGGAACGAGTGAAGCTTCGCGATCGCGGAGCACTAATCGCAAACGTAATGAAGAAATTTGTCCTCCTCTAGAATTACTCTATGCGAACGCAAGAGGAAGAATACTAAAGCTATGCAAACGCGTTGATGGTACCGCGAACGCGAAGAAGGAATTGGGACCTGCACAGCTGAAGGATTTTATGCAACATTTTGAAACTCCAAAATGCTCCGTTGAGCATCCGAAACACACCCGAGGCCCCCGGAACCTCAACCAAACCTACGGACATGTCCCATGACATAATTCAAACTTATACCAATCCTTAAACCACCTAAAACAATGCCGGAAACTCAAATTCAACAAGGATTTGAGCTTAAGAACTTCAATTTTCATCAAAACACGCTTTCGATCAAAAACATAACCAAAACACGTCTGAATGACCTGAAATTTTGTACACACATCCCAAATGACATGATGGAGCTACTGCAACTTCTGGAATTCCAATTCGACCCTCAGATCAAAAACTCACTATCAGACCGGAAACTTCAAAAATTCAAACTTCGGCATTTCAAGCCTAAATGAGCTACGAACTTTCAAAATACATTTCGAACATGCTCCCAAACCCGAAATCACCTAACGGAGCTAACGGAACCATCAGATTTCCATTCCGAGGTTGTCTTCATGTTATTCCATCTACGAACCATTTTTCAACGCTTAAGCTCTCATTTAGGGACTAAGTGTCCCGAAACACTCCGAATCCTAACACCGAACGTCCCAGCAAACCAAAATAGCAAAAATATACTTAGATGAAGCAGTTAATGGGGGATCGGGGCGTAAATTCCAAAAAAAACTGGCCGGGTCGTTACAATATCACACACTACTATATATATAGTATAGTGTATTATACAATACACTATACTTTACACTTAGTATATATAATACACTATACTATCTCTCTCCCTCTCTCTCTCTCTATATATATTTATATATATATATATACACACACACACACACACACACACACACACACACACTACAGATGTACATAATTTTAAATTGAATTAAAAGTAATTTAATTTTTTTTTTAGAAATAGCGACAATTTTGGTTGCTATTTTGATGTTAAGATTTGCCCTGAATTTCTAATCTATTAGGACTCTCTTTCTTGAATGAATGGAAAAAGACTCCTAAAAGGATTAAATCTCCTTAATATGTCTTATCTTTTTCTTGGAAGACATGTTTTGTACATCTATAAATTAAGGATCTCTGCTTCTCACAAGAGAAAAAAAATATCCACAATGTTGTCATTAAAGAGTTTTGTTTAGGGGAAAATTTTTCTCTCAATAGTATTTCTTATTTAATATTAGTTTTATCATATGTAAATCAGTTGACCAAACCATTATAGACTATTATGCTTGGTTTAGTATATTTTTCTTTTGTCGTCTGATTTATCGTTCACCAAGTTTTGTATTGTTAGTTTCCACATGAATCATGTTATTTCGATCCCAACAAGTGGTATCAGAGCCAATGGTTTAGAGTCAATGGTTGAACGAGGTTGAAGACAGATTCAATACATGTTTAGATCAAGACGAAAAGATTTATTCAACACGCTACATGTGGAGATACGTATTCAAAACGCTAGCTGCTGCATCTTTATTGGAATAAAAAATCTTTCTAACCCATATTTTGGCCACTTGAACGAGGTTGAAGACAGATTCAATACGTGTTTAGATCAAGACGAAAAGATTTATTCAACACGCTACATGTGGAGATACGTATTCAAAACGCTTCCTGCTGCATCTTTATTGGAATAAAAAATCTTTCTAACCCATATTTTGGCCACTTTTAACTAATGCCAGTTTTAAGTCATTCCTACTTGCAACATACGAGTTCCACTGCCAGTTTTAACTCACGCTTTTTTTTAATGCATGAGCTTCTTTTATCCCATGTTAATTCTTGACACGTGGGCTCTTTTTAACCCATACTTGAGCTTCTTTTAATCAATACCAAGATTTTAAACCTATACCGATTTTTAATCCTGGCAAGCAGCAGTGATGAAGATTATGTGAAGAACGTGAATAAACTTTGTCAAGAAAATTCAGGGCAAGGGGAGATTGTTAGGATTTGCACTGAATTTCTAATCTATTAGGACTCTCTTTCTTGAAGGAATGGAAAAAGACTCCTAAAAGGATTAAATCTCCTTAATATGTCTTATCCTTTTCTTGGAAGACAAGTTTTGCACATCTATAAATTAAGGTTCTCTGCTTCTCACAAGAGGAAAAAAATCCACAATGTAGTCATTAAAGAGTTTAGTTTAGGGGGAGATTTTTCTCTCGATAGTTTTTATTTTATTTTATATTAGTATTATCATATGTAGATCAATTGATCAAACCATTATAAACTATTATGCTTAGTTTAGTATATTTTTCTTTTGTCATCTGATTTATTGTTCACCAAGTTTTGTATTGTTAGTTTCCGCATACACCATGTTATTTCGATCCCAACAGTTGATAGTTAAGTTGATTGTTGACTGGCTAATTGCTGCCGTCACAGATGATCCAGGATTTGATGTTTTATATGATGCTACACCAATCTCAAGTTAATATAAAATAATAACCGGATTAAAAGTCAATAAAAATTTTACACGGGCTATGCTAAAGCTACTACATTCTCGTAAACCTATAAGTTGTGCTCTAAATCCGCATTGGTTCTCGTTAACCCAATATTAAGAAAACGATATGCAAATAAATATATTCCATGACATGCATGTTAGAGGCATTAATTAAGTAGAGGGCAGCCGTAGTTGATGAATGATATTTAAATTCAATGTTAATGGATAATATTTTAAATAAAATGTTGTTCCTTAATTGTTAAGTTAGCTAATATGAGTCATGAATAATTTTATGTTAAAATGCTAAAATAATTTTAATAAATAATAATAAAAGCAACAATATAAAATAGAGAGTAAATAATGTAAGTACAACTATTATTATGATTATGATATTTGTTGTTATTGTCTCACCAGAAACTAGAAAAATATCATAACTCTCTTATAAAGAAGCTTTCACAAAATTAGTGAGGCAAACAAATTTACCACATTCAAGAGCTCCAAGAGAGATATATTGACCAATACACAGTTCAATCCAAAATTCCTTCACGTAATTGACAGTCAAGGGGAGAGCAAAACCATAAATCTAATTTTCAAATATGTCACGATCGAATTTTCCACCCTCGGGAGTCGCGATGGCGCCTACTAATAGGAGCTTGGCAAGTCAAATTATTTTACTTCTTTTAGCAATTATCGATCATTTAATAAAATCAAAACATAATATGATAAAGCGAAAGTCTCAATATATAATTAACTGAAACAAATGCGGAAGTTTAACAGAATCCTCTACCCAAGAACTGGAGTCACAAACTCACGAACGTCTAGAGAATGCTAAATACAATGTTTGAACAAAAACATAGTTCTGTTTGTTCCGGTACAAAGAACAACAAACTAAAGTAAGAATAGAAGAGACTCCAGGCCATGCGGACGCCAGCAAGGCTACCTCGGGATCTCTGGACTGAAGTCAGCTCCCAAACTCCTATTGCTGTCCAAAAGTTGCTCTGGCTCCGTGATCTGTGCAAAAAGATGCACAGAGTGTAGCATCAGCACAACTGACTCCATGTGATCGTAAGTACCTGGCCTAACCCCGGCGAAGTAGTAACGAGGCTAGACAGGACTACAAAACCAACCTGTGCAGTTTAATATATATATATATATATATATATATATATATATATATATATATATATATATATATATATATATATATATATATATACATACATGCAATAGAAGAGAATACAAAAATTTATCAAGTCAATAGGGAGGGTAGCATGCTATAAGGGATGCAACAATCCGGATAACAAAAATCAACAGATAGAAGGTGAAAATGTACCACTGTAATATCAACGAGAGTAGAAATTCAACAATTTTCACGGCACCATCCTTCGTGCTTTTCCTCATATAAACACTCATATCATGGCACGGAATGACCCTTCGTGCATCAGTAATCAAATGAGGGCACGGAATGTTCCTTCGTGCATTAATAATAAAAACATGGCACAGAATGTTCCTTCGTGCATTAATAATCAAAACATGGCATGGAATGTTCCTTTGTGCATTAATAATCAAAATATGGCACGGAATATTCCGTCGTGCATTAACATATTTCCAACATAAATCGTGCACGACATCAATATTCGTGCTTTATCACTCTTCCTCACCGAAGCAACAATCACAACCAATGAGGCGAGGGGATAGACAAACAGTAATAGAAGTCCCGGCAGGGAAAACACAAGTAAACAATTAAATCCCTGCAAGGGAACTACAATAATAACTTTCAACTCCCGGCAAGGGAGATAATCAATATACGAATACAACCCGGCAAGGAAATAATCATATTTCTTTCTCTTTCTATCATTCCTTACTCAATAATTACTTTATCATTCGAGCCAACGCTCCAAAGAGTTCACAAATCATAATGCTTTCTCATACTCTTCACATTATTTAGAAATCATCAATTTCATATGGAAGAGTCACAACAAAATTAGAATAAGCACAAATAAGGACTCACGGTCATGCTAGACACCAGTGTATAGATACTCGTCACCATGTCTATACATCGTACTAGACAATTAGCAATTAGCAAATAATACTCTAATCCTATTCCCTCAAGCCAAAGTTAGATCAAATACTTACCTCAACTTCCACGGCTAGAATCAATCCACAACGACCGCTTTCCCTCTCGAATTTGGCTCCAACTCAATCAAATCTATGAAATAACGACTTTATAATATCAATATAGCTAAATAAATCAAGCCCAATGGCTAAATATAAATTCCCAACCTTTCTTCCAAAAATTCCAAAATTAACCCCGGGCCTGCTTAGTCAAAACACGAGGTTCGAACCAATTTCATATCACCCATTCCCCCACGAGCCCGAGTATACAATTTATTTTCAAATTCGACCCCAAAACAAGGTCTAAATTAAAGAAAATTGAAAATCCCTACTTCTACCCATTTTCCCCAATTTCCACCAAAATCCATGGGATTTAAGCTTAGGAATTCACTAATTAATGAAGAAAAATGAAGGAAATAAGTGGGGATTTACTAACTCATGTTGTCTTGAAGAATGGGGGCTTCAATGAATTCCTAGAGCTTGGGGGGAAGAGAATTCGTGAGAAATTTGAGTTAAACCCGTAACTATTCTATTTCTGGACTTAAATTATAACTAGGCAATTTTTACCCTATGCGTTCGCGACACGAGTGTCGCGTTCGCGAAGAGGAGATGCTAGCAAGCATCGCATTTGCGGGAGCAGGATTGCGAACGCGAAGGGGAAGGTTCCGGTGTCAAAAGATTGGCCTATGCGAACGCGAGGAGTGATACGCAAATGCATTGAAGGAAATACTGGGGCTACGCGAGCACGGGAAGCGGACCGTGAACGTGAAGAAGGGACTCGACAAGCATCGCGATCGCGTAAGGCAGACCGCGAACGCGAAGAACACTTTGGTCTGCAACAGCTGTAGAAAAACCTGCTATACTTCTAACTCTGAAACTACTCCGAACATCTCCGAAAATACTCCCGAGCCCTCGGGCCTCCTAACAAATCACACACACTAACTTAACCACATCCTACGAACTTAACCGTGTGGTCAAATCGCCAAAATAACATAAAAAACGAGGAATCAAACCTCAAAATCATCACTTTTTCATCAAACTTCATAAACTTTTTTTTTTAGATATTTAGGTCTGAAACACGTCAAATGACGTCCGATTTCGACCAAATTTCACAGGAAGTGCTTAAACCATATATAAGATCTGTGCCGGGCACTAGAACCAAAATACGGGCCCGATAACAATACTTTCTAAACCATTTTCATTTCAAATTTCCATATAAATTTCAGAAACACAATTTCTTTTAAAAATTCATTTCCCAGGCTCGGGACCTCGGATTTCGATTCCGAGCATTTGCCCGAGTCCCTTATTTTTCTACGGACCCTCCGGGATCGTCCAATAACAGGTCCAGGTCCGTTTACCCAAAATGTTTACCAAAGTCAACTTTAATCATATTAATATCAAAATTCATCAATTTTTACAAAGAATTCATATTTAAGCTTTCCGGCTACGCGCCCTGACTGCACATGCAAATCGAGGCAACTAAAAGTGAGGTTTTCAAGGCCTCGAAAGCGCAAAAGAGAGAAAATAGGTGATGACCCTTTGGGTCGTCACATTCTCCACCTCTAAAACAATCTTTCGTCCTCAAACGGACAAAAGAAAGAAGTACCTGAGTCGGAAAAAAGATGAGGATAACGGCTCCACATATTAGACTCAGACTCCCAGGTCGATGCCTCAGGAGGCTAACCTCTCCACTGAACACGCACTGAAGGAAAATTCTTCGACCTCAACTATCAAACCTGCCTGTCTAGAATAGCTACCGGCTCCTCCGCATAAGACAGATCCTTGTCCAACTGGACAGTGCTGAAATCTAACACGTGGGTTGGATCGTTGTGATACCTCTGAAGCATGGACACATGAAACACCGGATGCACGGCTGACAAGCTAGGCGGCAAGGCAAGTCTATAAGCCACCTCTCCCATACGATCGAGAATCTCAAACGGACCAATGAACCTAGGGCTAAGCTTGCCCTTCTTCCCAAATCTCATCACGCCCTTCATAGGCGACACTCGGAGCAATACCCGCTCACCAACCATGAAAGCTACATCTCAAGCCTTACGATCTGCATAACTATTTTGCCGCGACTGAGCCGAACGAAGCCTGTCCTGAATGGTCTTGACCTTGTCCAAGGCCTCCTAAACTAAATTTGTACCCAATAACCGAGCCTCTCCCAGCTCAAACCACCCAACTGGAGACCGACATCACCTACCATACAATGCCTCATATGGAGCTACCTGAATGCTCGACTGCTAACTGTTGTTGTAGGCGAACTCTATTAAAGGCAAAAACTGGTCCCACGAACCTCCAAAATCAATGACACAGGCTCGGAGCATATCCTTTAGAATCTGAATAGTCCTCTCAGACTGATCGTCCGTCTGGGGATGAAATGTTGTACTCAACTCAACCTGGGTGCCTAACTCTCACTGAACCGCTTTCCAGAAGCGCGAGGTAAACTGCGTACCCCGGTCCGAAATGATATATACAGGCACCCCATGAAGGCGAACAATCTCCCTGATGTAGATCTCAGCTAACCTCTCGGATGAATAGGAGATTGCCACAGGAATTAAATGCGTTGACTTGGTCAGCCTATTAATAATAACCTATATTGCATCAAACTTCTTCCAAGTCAACGGAAGTTCGGTAACAAAATCCATGGTAATCCTCTCCCACTTCCACTCGGGAAGCTCAATCCTCTGAAACAAACCACCATGCCTCTAACGCTCATAATTAACCTACTGACAGTTCAAACATCGAGCCACATATGCAACTATATCCTTCTTCATCCTACGCCACCAATAGTGCTTCCTCAGATCCTGATACATCTTCGCGACGCCCGGGTGAATAGAATACCGAGAACTTTGGGCCTCCACTAAGATCAACTCTCGAATCCCATCAACATTGGGCATACAAACTCGCCCCTGCAATCTCAAAACACCATCATCATCTAAGGTCACCTTCGTGGCACCTCCACGCTGTACCGTGTCTCTCACGACACACAAATGTGGATCATCAAACTGCCGATCACGGATACGCTCCAATAATGAAGAACGAGCGACCGTGTAAGCTAACACTCTGCTAGGCTCAAAAATATCCAACCTCACAAATCGATTGGCCAAGGCCTGGATATCCAAAGCAAGCGGTCTCTGGCTGACCAGAATATAAGCAAGACTACCCATGCTGGCGGACTTCCTACTCAATGCATCGGCCACCACATTGGCTTTCCCCAAGTGATACAAAATAGTAACATCATAATCTTTCAATAACTCCAACCACCTCCCTTGCCTCAAATTCAACTCCTTTTGCTTGAACAAGTATTGAAGACTCTTGTGATCAGTGTACACCTCACACATCACACCATATAAATAATGCCTCCAAATCTTCAAAGCATGAACGATGGCTGCCAACTCTAGATCATGAACCGAATAATTCTTCTTGTGGATCTTCAACTGCCTCGAAGCATAGGCAATGACTCTGCCATCCTGCATCAATACTGCACCAAGCCCAATACGGGAAGCATCACAATAAACTGTATAAGGCCATAAACCCGTGGGCAAAACCAATAACGGTGCTATAGTCAGAGCTGCCTTAAGCTTCTGAAAGCTCACCTCACACTCATCTGACCATTTAAACTGGGCACTCTTCTAGGTCAATTTGGTCATCGGGGCTGCAATAGATGAAAACCCCTCCACGAACCAACGGTAGTAGCCTGCTAACCCCAAGAAACTCCGAATCTCTGTAGCTAATGCTAGTCGAGGCCATTTCTTGACTGCCTCAATCTTCTTCGAGTCCACCTGAATACCCTCTGCTGGTACAACGTGACCCAGGAATGCAACTGAACTCAACCAGAACTCACACTTCGAGAAATTAGCATATAACTTACTATCCTTCAGATTTTGAAGAACCACTCTGAGGTGCTGCTCGTGCTCCTCCTAACTGCGGGAGTATATCAAAATATCCTCAATGAAAACTATCATGAACAAGTCTAAATAAGGCCTGAACACTCGGTTCATCAACTCCATAAATGCTGATGGGGCATTGGTCAACCCAAATGACATGACCAAAACTCATAATCCCCATACCGAGTGCGGAATGCTGTCTTTGGGACATCGGATGCCCTAATCCTCAACTGGTGATAGCCAGATCTCAAGTCTATCTTTGAAAACACCTTCGCACCCTGAAGCTGGTCGAACAAATCATCAATCCTCGGCAGTGGATACTTGTTCTTTATCATCACTTTGTTCAATTGTCGGTAATCAATGCACATACTCATCAAACCATCCTTTTTATTCACAAATAACATCGGCGCACCCCAAGGCAAAACGGTGGGTCTAATGAAACCCTTCTCCATCAAATCATGCAACTGATCCTTTAACTCTTTCAACTCTGGCGGGGCCATGCAATACGATAGAATGGAAATGGCCTGAGTGCCCTGAGCCAGATCAATACCAATATCAATATCCCTATCGGGCGGGATAACCGGCAGGTCTGAAGGGAAAACCTCGGGGAACTCTCGAACAATAGGAACAGAATCAATAGAAGGGACCTCTACGCTGGAATCGCGAACATATGCCAGATAAGCTAAACACCCCTTCTCGATCATGCATCGAACCTTCACATATGAAATAACTCTGCGGGTGGTATGGTCCCTCTCCACTCCAAACATGGCAAATCTGGCAAAGCCAAGGCCACAGTCTTAGCGTGACAATCCAAGATAGTATGATACGGGGACAACTTATCCATCCCTAATATAACATCGAAATCCACCATGTCTAAGAGTAATAAATCAACATGGGTCTCAAGACCCTCAAACACTACCATACAGGAATGATGCACTCGATCGACCACTATAGAATCACCCACCGGTGTAGATGCATAAATAAGAATACCCGAAGTATCACTAGGCATGACCAAGTATGGTGCAAAATAGGATGACATATACGAATACGCAGACCCAGGGTCAAATAGAACTGAAGCATCCCTATCACAGACCAGAATAATACCTGTAATAACTACATCTGAAGACTCAGCCTCTGGCCTGGCTGGAAGAGCATAACATCGGGGCTGGGCCCCACCTCCCTGAACCACATCTCTGGAATGGTCGGTTGCAGGCTGGCCTCTACCACTGATGGTCCGAACTCCACCTCCATGATCTCTACCTCCACCTCTATGACCTCTACCCCCGCCTCTAGCTGGCTGGGCGGCCTGTGGATCACCTGGTGCCTGAATCATAGGGCAAGGACCCTACTGCTGGGAACTACCCAAAGCTCAAGGGCAAAATCTGACAATGTGACTCAGGTCACCACAACCGTAACAAGCCCTCGGTTGATGAGATGGCTGACCCTTGAATGTCCACCCCAAAAACTCTGAAGTGGTAGGGCACTGATGGGTGCTGATTGGGAACTGTAAAGCTGTTGGTCAGAATAATGTGGCTGAGAACCACGACCACCTGAAGTACCATGAGAAACCTGAAGAGATGACCGAAAGGGACTCGGAGGATAGTCTCTACCATAAGAATCTCTACCTCCAAACGAGGTACCATTGAACCTACCCGTATGACGAGGCCTCTTATCAGACCCGTGACCACCTCCCTGTGCAAGTGCCATTTCTATCCTACGGGCCACATTGGCCGCCTCCTGAATCGAAATCTCACTCCCGTCTCCCATGGCCATCTGGAGATGAATCGGCTAAATCAACCCATCAATAAACCTCTATACCCTCTCTCCATCGGTGGGGAGTATCAAAATATCATGGCATGCTAGATCAATGAACCGGGTCTCATATTGAGTGACTGTCATAGAGCCCAACTGAAGGCACTCGAACTGCCTATGAAGAGCCTCTCGCTGAGTAAATGGGAGAAAATTCTCCAAAAGCAACTCTGCAAACTGGTCCCAAGTCGGAGATAGCGACCCTGCTGGCCTTGCTAGACAATAGTCCCTCCACCAAGTCTTGGCGGATCCTGCTAGACGAAAGGTGGCGAAGTCGACCCCATTGATCTCCATAATACCCATAGTCCGAAGAACCTCATGGCAGCTATATAATAAATCTTGGGGGTCCTCTAAAGAAGCACCGCTGAATGTGGTGGTGAAGAGCTTGGTGAACCTATCCAGCCTCCATAAAGCATCTGCGGACATAGCCGCTCCATCGTCGGTCTGAGTCACAATACCCGGCTGAACTGCCACAGTTGGCTGAACTACTGGAACTAAAGCCTGGGGAGATACCTGCTCCGGAGTATGTGTACCGGGAGTCTGAACTTCTCCTCCAGCCTGGGAAGTGGCTGGTGCTACTGGAAGCAAACCCGCTTGAGAGAAGATCTCCGTAAAGCCTACCAACCTGACCAAAGCGTCCTGAAGAACTGGGGTGGCTATGAACCCCTCTAGGACCTGAGCTGGGCCCACCGGAGCTGCTCGGGCTGGAACCTCCTCATCATAATCAACATGAGGCTCCACCTCTGGGACTACAGCTTGGGGCTGAGCTCTACCCGCTGCCCCTCATAGGAGTTGCTGATGGGGGCTCGGGTTGTTACGCGGTAGAAGAGGAAGCACGTGTTCTCGCCATCTGCGAAAGAACAGAGTAGAAAGAAAATCAGTATTTGAGAAACAGAATTGCACGACAAGAAAGAACAAAAGTAAAATTTTCCTAACTCTGTAGCCTCTAGGGGATAAATACAGACGTCTCCGTATCAATCCCTCACACTCTACTAAGTTTGTCTGTGAGTTAAGAGACCTATGTAACCTAGTGCTCTGATACCAACTTGTCACGACCCGGATTTCCCACCCTCGGGAGTCATGATGGCGCCTACTAATAGGAGCTAGGCAAACCAAATTATTTTACTTCTTTTAGAAATAATCGATCATTTAATAAAATCAAAACATAATATGATAAAGTGGAAGCCTCAATATATAATTAACTGAAAGAAATGCGGAATTTTAACAGAATCCTCTACCCAAGAACTGGAGTCACAAACTCACAAATGTCTAGAGAATACTAAATACAATGTCTGAATAAAAACATAGTTCTATTTGTTTCGATACAAAGAACAACAAACTAAAGAAAGGATAGAAGAGACTCTAAGCCATGCGGACTCCACCAAGGCTACCTCGGGATATCTGGACTGAAGTCAGCTCCTAAACTCTTACTATTGTCCAAAAGCTGCTCCGGCTCCGTGATTTGTGCAAAAAGATGCACAGATTGTAGCATCAGCACAACCGACCCCATATGCTGGTAAGTGCATGGCCTATCCACGGCAGAGTATTGACGAGGCTAGACAGGACTACCAAACCAACCTGTGCAGTTCAATATATATATACATGCAAGAAAAGAGAATACAGAAATTTATCAAGTCAAGAGGGAGGGGAGCATGCTATAGGGGATGCAGCAATCCGGATAACAAAAATCAACAGATAGAAGGTGAAAATGTACCACTGTAATATCAATGAGCGTAAAAATTCAACAATTTGCATGACACCATCCTTCGTGCTTTTCCTCACATAAACACTCATATCATGGCACGGAATGACCCTTTGTGCATCAGTAATCAAATCAGGGCATGGAATGTTTCTTCGTGCATTAATAATCAAAACATGGCACAGAATATTCCTTCGTGCATTAGTAATCAAAACATGGCACGGAATGTTCCTTCGTGCATTAATAATCAAAACATGGCACGAAATGTTCCGTCGAGCATTAACATATTCCCAACACAAATCGTGCACGACATCAACTTTCGTGCTTTATCATTCTTCCTCACCGAAGCAACAATCACAGCCAATGGGGCGAGGGGATAGACAAACAGTAATAGAAGTTTCGGCAAGAGAAACACTAGTAAACAGTTAAATCCCGGCAAAGGAACTACAACAATAACTTTCACCTCCCGGCAAGGGAGTAATCAATATACGAATACAGCCCGACAAGGGAATAATCACATTTCTTTCTCTGTCTTTCAGTCCTTACTCAATAATTACTTTATCATTCGAGCCAACGCTCCAAAGATTTCACGAATCATAATTCTTTCTCATACTCTTCACATTATTTAAAAATTATCAATTTCACAAGGAAGAGTCACAACAAAATTAGAATAAGCACAAATAAGTACTCACGGTCATGCTAGACACCAGTGTATATATACTCGTCATCATGCCTATGCACCATACTCGACAATTAGCAATTAGAAAACAATACTCTAATCTTATTTTCTCAAGGCAAATTTAGATCAAACACTTACCTCAACTTCCACGGCTAGAATCAATCCACAATGACCACTTTTCCTCTCGAATTCGGCTCCAACAATCAAATCTATGAAATAACAACTTTATAATATCAATAATAGCTAAATAAATAAAGCTCAATGCCTAAATATAGATTCTCAACCTTTCTTCCAAAAATTTCAAAATCGACCCCGGGCCCACTTGGTCAAAACACGAGGTTCGAACCAATTGCATATCACCCATTCCCCCACGAGCCCGATTATATAATTTGTTTTTAAATTCTACCCCAAAACGAGGTCTAAATCAAGAAAAATTGAAAAGCCCTCATTCTACCCATTTCCCCCAATTTCCACCCTAATCCATGAGATTTAAGCTTAGGAATTCACTAATTTATGAAGAAAAATAAAGGAAATAAGTGGGGATTTACTAAGCCAAGTGGTCTTGAAGAATGGGGGCTTCAATGGATTCCTAGAGATTGGGGGAGATTTTTATCTTAAGACCTAAAAGATCAGTAATATAAGACACAAAATATCTTTGTATGATCATTTTCTTCTATTCGGATTGTAAATGGTTATTTTTTTACCTTTTCCTCCAATTTTCCATGGTGATAAGTGGCTTATTTTTTATATAATGTTTGGAGGAGTGCACCAATTCTTGGTTGGGGCATCCCAAGTAATTAGAAAGGTATGCGTTAAAATGAGGGACTTGTTAAATATGTTAGATACTTAGATTTGATTTTGGGTAAAATCAATACGATTAATCCGCAGTTTATATTCCATACTACGCATGTGCATGTGTTTGGTTGCATTGGTGGAATCTATCTATTGTACTTTCTGTGTGTATATCAAACACGTCAATTGTTAAAACAATGACAACTTTTATGCTAGTGTTTGCCACATCTGTCATTTTAAGTGTCCAATAATTCATTCCTTTACTGCAGAAGTATAGAGAGAGATGGCTGGATATTTTGCATTGACTTCACTAATGGGAACAATAGAACAACTTCAACTTTTGCAATCAAACATAGATCTATTGGAAACTCATGTGGAAAGTTTGAATTTACTCTACGAGAAGGTTGATTCTCTGCAAGAACTTCTTGATAATTTTGATGGTGAATAAACGAAGAATTTGCACGCAAAAGTCAGACACATAGCAAATGAAGCAGAAAATGAAGTTGAATCGCAGATGAAGGTGGTAATGGACGAACAACATGACAGACTCCATCAAAAGGAAGTCCTCGAGAGTCTTTTTGAGATCTCACAACGACGTATTGATAATGTTGATTCCCTCAAGGATGAGCTCATCAAGCACAGTCAAAATAACACTTCGCATGCTGGAACTTCTTCACTTAGTGATTCAAGTTCACCATGATTTCATGCTTCAACCCTTGAGAACGATATGGTAGGGTACAACATTGAATAAGAAAACTTGCTAAGTCAACTTACGATTGGCTCGCCTGAACTGGAGGTCATCTCTGTTACTGGTATGGGCGACATTGGTAAGTCTACTTTTACCAAAAATTTGTTTTCTCATCCCTCAATTTTGAGCTTCTTTGACATCCGTGGATGGATTACTGTATCTCAGAACTATATTTATAGAAACATGCTTTTAGGCCTCCTAATAGATGTTAAAATTGGGAAGGAAGAAGACTTTGATAAGAAAAGCAATTCAGAAATAGCCATTTACTTGAATCAAAGTTTAATGGGTCGAAGGTATTTGATTGTTGTGGATGATATATGGAGCAAAAACGCTTGGGATGAGATTAGACTGTGTCTTCCAGATAATTTTAAAAGAAGTCTGATATTGTTGACTACCCAAGATGTTGAGGTTGCTCAATATGCTAGCTCTCCGAAGGCTCTTTTCGGGATGTATTTACTAGGCCCTGATGATAGTTGGAGTTTGTTTTACCAAAAAGCATTTGCAGAAAAAGGTTTTCCCATTAAATTTGTGGATGTCGGGAAGGACGTTGCAAAAAACTGCAATGGTTTGCCACTTACAATTGATGTGGTTGCCAAAGTTCTCTCCGGCAAGAGGATATTGGAAGAGTGAAGAAAAGTAGCTGAAAGTGTGAGCTCATTAGCAGACATTGATGCTCATCAACAATACTCAGGATTGCTCGCTTTAATCTACAATCATCTTCCTTCTTATCTGGAAGGTTGCTTTCTGTATTTTGGACTTTTTCCAAAAGCTATTGAAATGTCTATGGAAAAGTTGATTAGATTATGGATTGCAGAAGGACTCCTAAAGGTAAAGGGGGTGGAGGGATTGGAAGAAGTGGCCGCTAGTCATTTAAATTATCTTATTGATAAAAGTCTAGTTATTGTCAGCAAGAGAAGTATGGATGGTAAAATCATTTCATGTATGATTCATGATCTTGTTCATGATTTCTGCTTGAAAGATGCTGACAGCCAGAATCTTCTGTATATTTTGAATACCGATATTGAAGGACCTCTACGGGTTATTCCTGAAGGCTACAGGTGGTTGTCGCTACAATTAAGGCGCTTTTATTCTTAGCGTCGATTCCCTGATTTTGCTTATAGTAAATTGCATTCCTTTTCTGTCAAATGTAAAAAAATCTTTCTAGATCGCTGTCATTTCAAACTTCTTAGGGTATTGGACATGGAGAAAAGGAAGATTCTCCATTTCCCCATAGTTATACTAGAACTAGTTCTTTTAAGGTATTTGGCATTGAAGATTAGGAATCCTGGTAAGTTACAAATTTCTAAACTTCTAAATTTACAAACTCTCATTGTTCGTCCAGTACACACTGGTATATGGGGAATGTACTCCTTACCAAATGGAAATTTGAAATTATCTCAATTAAGGCATCTTCATTGTTGGTATATGTATTTGGACTCTCCTCAGCTGGCATCACAAAATGAGGTGAAGAACTTGATTTTGGAAAACTTACAAACCGTTTATGGGTTGAGACTTTCTTGTTGTACTAAGGAAATATTTGAAGGGATTAATAAAGTGAAGAAATTGGAAATTGCCGGTGAAGCACATGAATTTAATAGTGAGACAGGATGGCATAATAATCTTAAATATTTAGAACAGCTCGAGGCACTAAATGTTACAGTTTCACTCTATTATGGTTTTGACTATCCGCCGTGTTTAATAATTCCAAGTCCAGGTTCATTTCCATCATATCTCAAGAAGTTGATGCTTAGCCGCACTTGTCTTCCATGGAACTACGCAAACATTTTTAGCAAGCTGCCCAATATCGAGGTGCTTGAAGTGAATAATGGTGCCTTCTCATGCGATGAGTGGGAAATAACAGAGATGAGATTTCCTAAATTGAAGTTTTTATTCCTTGAGGATCTGCTTCTTATTTATTGGATAGCCACCGATAATTATTTCCAATGCTTTGAGCGTGTATACATCAGAGAATGCAAGTACTTACAAGAAATCCCAGAAAGATTTGTAGATAAATGACTCTGCAGCTAATTGAGTTACATAAATGTTGTCATCCTCTTGTCACTTTTGCCAAGCAGATCTAGGAAAAGCATGAGGAATTGGGAAACAACATGCTTAAAGTGTACGCTTTTGATTCAAGTAAGTAAATCATCAACAATGAACTTTCAATATCCATTAAATACTTTGACTTCTGATTATGAACTTTGTTGAATCATTAGGTAAGAATTAACCTACTGATTCTAATAGGATTTCTTCTGCATATCTACTAAATAGGAGTATAATGTTGACTGTAATAAAGAGTTTGTTACATTCGTTGCATGTGCTTGTTGTACGGCCTTTTTTATTATGATATACATGGTCAGTGAAATGATTAGAAAAATCGTTGCATAAAGTACTCAAATATTTATATTTAAGAAAATGGTTCTATGAAACTCTTCTAAGGGTGGTCTCTGTCAATGCAGTAATTGAGCCATTATATGTTGTGTTTGTCTTACTATTATTTGCTTATTCCTTCCTGATATAAAGGTGAACAATAAATAATATTAGTTCTCTCAAAGTGAATTTGATTCCTAGGTTAATGTGTTCGATTCTTTAGACTGTGTATTTTAATATACATTGTGTATCTTTCTGTCTACAATGGAAGAAAGAGCTGTGAATTCAAATTGTAGGTAGATTTGGTGATACAAATGGGAGTTTCTTTTAACATACATTACATTTGTGAACATGCAGATGAAGTTTGAGAGGAAGATGCATAATTTGAGTTTTTCTGTGAGGAAGATATTTTGGTTTCCTTAAAAGAGATTGCTAAGGGATTAATTAGCAGCTAGTACCATGTTACATCTAAGAGATTGATATTATCATTCCAACAAGTGCAAGATATGACCAGTGTTGTGAAACTTATGCCTGCGTTCTCTTTCTTGGTTTTTCCTTAAATTTTTTATGTCCTTTTTCTTGTGGTGATTTTTATTGCTCAAAACTTTTCAAGATTGAATTTCAATGTGACTCTTTAATAATGTTTGGGATTTTATACTCAAATTCAGCTTGTTTGAATAAGTATTTGAATAATATTGTGACAATGTCTTTCAGATGTCTTTCCTATTTTAGAAATGATCATATAACTAGGGTCCTTAAGATATGTAGGAAGCAGGCCTTGAGTTACGAAAAACATTACGGTAGGTTACGACAATATAAAACTAGTCAATTCATGATAATTTTTCACGTGTAAAAACATTGGGAGATGTTAAGCGGGTCAAGTTAAGTCTTGTAAGACGAGGTATTATGCGAGGGAGAATCATATTTACTCAAAAGCTTATGTAAAAAGGAGCTTCACACGATCGGATGGAGTACCATTGTAGCCGTCGGGACTTATGTTGCTAGTTGACAAGAACAACAACAAATTACCAGTGTAATCCGATAGATGGGGTCTTGGAAGGATAATTTGTACTCAACCGTCAGAAACCCTTCTATTAATACCTGAAAACCCTTCTCAGTCTCCATGGCCTAGAAACCCTCTCCAAAACTTTCTCTCACCAAAAGCTCTTACATGGCCAAACACTCAAAAAATCCTTCTGCTTCTACCAGGAAGAGCACTCGCTCCAGAACAAAAACCCCATCTCAACCTCCAGAACAAGTAGACCTAGGGTCTGACCAATCTGAAGGTTTTGCCTCCTCTTAGGTGGACCTCTCAGGTCAGTCTCATACTTTGGGAGAAAAAGCCCAGGGAAAAAGGCCTATGGAAGAACCCCCATAATCCTTTACTGCAAAGAAGCCGAAAATAGATCTTTCTAGTTCTTTAGAGTCTGACCTAAATTTCTGGGACTCTCCAAATAGGTTTTTTTTATCCGTTTGAAAGACAAGTCAATTGCTCATGGGAGGATAGTCGACTTTGATGACATGGAAGCCCTAAATTGTAAGGTAAAAGGCTTGTTTGTTCATCAGGGCTGATCTAAATTCTTTTTTGTTTCCCCTCCTAAAGTCTATGAACCCCTAGTAAAAATATTTTATGCAAATCTTCGTTCCAGTAAGTTTGATAAGTTGGAATTCTTAGTGTTAGGGAAGTGCATTGTTCTTGAATGTGCCATGTTTGATTTAATTTTCCACTGTAAGTGTTTTGGTTTTCCTATGCTTTTCAAAAATTACTGGCCTGATGACTTTGAAATCACTTTTGATCAAGCAAAATGATGTATTTCTAAGTGTCCGTCTGATTCTCTTCCAAACCAGTTAGGTCCTAGTGATGTTAGTTTAGAAACTCGTGTTCTAGCCCACATTGTTGCAACTACTCCGCTTCCTCGTACTGGCTCTTTCTCCACCTTCTCTCATAGAGATACATTTCTTGTCTATTTTCCTTGTGACAAAAATCAAGATCAAATTGTCCTCCTGGTCATCAATTTTATGATTGAGAGTGCTGATGATCCCACCAGTCTTCCCTATGGCATGGCCATCACTCACATTCTGGAGACACATAATATCTCCATCTCTGCATATCCGTTCATCTCTGTTTCAAAATCTTAAAATTCCAAAGCATTAGCAAGTATGGGGTATATATGTGCAAAGGGCTCATGGTAAAGAAACAAGAAGGTGAAGTCAAACATGCTCAACTTGATCTAAATCCCAAACCCTCTACTTCCCATCATAGTCCTAGTGTCCCTTACCTTGCTGAGAAACTAGTTTCCATTGACAATCAGCTGTCCTCCATCAAAGATCTCCTTACTGCTATCTATTCCACTGTTGGAAATATTCATACTATCTCAGCCAATGCCAGCTTTGATCAACTAAAGGAGGTGATATGCAACACTCTTACCTATTTCTTGCGTTTTTAATGTGGAAGTTTAAGACAATATTTTTGTTGTGCTGTTTTGAACTGGATAACCAATTGATTGGATGATTTTTGCTTTTATATATTCTATTTAGACAATATGTTCTTTTTTTTCATAACTCTGCTAGCGTATCATGTTTATAGTATATAGTGTGTTTAGCATCTTATCCCCTCTTTGCTAATGACAAAAAAAGGGGGAGAAAGGATATCTATACTCGTGCAGATTCGTGCAGATAGTGCAGGTACATCTATTGCAGGGGAAGTCGACTATAGATACTACAGGAGAATCTAACTAAAAGAAGTCCTAGTGGCACCTCTTGAGGATAAGTCAGAGATCTTGTAGAAGCAATCGACTATAGGAAGCACCTGCTAAGGGGGAAACAACTGCACTTATTGAGGAGGAGTAAAATACAAGGAAGTCAACTGATGTTTACATGTTTACATATATTATTTTGTTATCACCAAAAAGGAAAAGATTGTTAGGTTTTAGTTTTAATGATGAAAAAATATAACTGCTTTTGGTATAGGAACTCAAGGAAAGCATCAGATATTGAAGAAATCAAGAGGAAGGAATCAATCAATCAACTCGAGATTCGGTAAGGGAATAAATCAGAGATTGATTGAAGTGGAAAAAAAGCATCGAAGATCTTGCAAGATGATCAATCAAGCTGCTATTTTCGGAAGGAGCAACAATCAAGGAGTAAACCCGTGTAATCAAGTTCTATAGAAGGAAAGCTATCAATGCCCTCTCATCAAGGAAGAGCAACGACAAGCTATTATTTTCGGAAGGACCAACAATCAAGGAGTAAACCCGCGTCATCAAGATCTGTAGAAGGGAAAGCTATCAATGCCCTCTCACCAAGAAAGAGCAACGACAAATAACCTTATTCTTAGAATGAATCAATCTCTTTTCAAGGATCAAATATCTTGGGTTATCAAATCTCTTCGGCCTCATGCAAATTTTTTATACACATCATTAAGCCTTACATAAATATACTTTGATCGAATCAAATACCCTCTCTTTGTTCTACTGTAAACAAACATTGTAGTTCTATCAAATTTGTTGTGTAACAAGTTAGAGGAGAAAGAAAGAAAAATATTGGTGAGACATTGTATAAAAAAAGAAACGAGTGATATAGGAACTGAGTCATTGGTGTAAACTATGCCATTCACTTTGTACTCGAGGAACTCATTTACTAAAAGAGAGCTCTCTTACAACCCAAGGGTAATGGACTAGGATTCACATTGAATCCAAACAAGTATAAAAATTCCGATGTCTTTAGTTTTCACACTTTATTTTTGCATCTTAAATTCTGCTCTTACTATTATCACGTTATTACATCTAGTCGACTATTTAGAAAACTAGTCAACTTGTAGTAATTAAAATATAAAAATAAACAACTCCCCCCCCCATATCTTCACATGAGACCCTTCCATTCCACCTTAGTATGATCTCCTAGTAGTTGAAAGTAGAATTGTCTAATCAAACTTTTCTTTCTCTTGTACTAGACTTGTTGTTTCCCTTGCTCCTAAAATTTTCTTCACCATCCAACTGGCTTGTTGAGGAATATGCATTGTATCCAATCTTTGTCCCTTTATGTAATATTCATGCATCAACCTTATCCACAACCTGTCTTACTTATGAGCTAATTAAATCTCAGTAAGTCTTTGCTTTGGCTGCTTAAGTTTGTCAGGTTCTAACCTTCCACAGATTTTGCCAGTACTGCAAGTATGGCCAAAATCTATAAGTTTGTGCACCGTTATGTTGAATAAAAATTTCTCCTAGCAGTTGACACAGGTTCAATTTTACTTCCCCACCCCAGTAAAAAGACAGCTTGTAGCTAAATAATAAAGACCATGTGTTGTTTAATAAAATCTGTTATTAAATTTGATATCCTCTTAAGTAATGCTACAATTAGCAAGTTGTAATGATCCAACTGGTCGTTTCTAATAATTGCATCCGGTTCGGTATTTTAAGGTCATGAGTAGTTTTATATTATGTGTATTGACTTTCCTGCGCAGTCCGGGCATGAAACCGAAAAGCATTTATGTGAAAATATGAAAAATATAGTAATTTCTAGAGTTAAAATTTGGTTTTTTGTTGACTTTGCTCAATATTTTTGGTAAAGGGACCCGGATCTATGTTCCGATGATCTCGGGAGGTCCACGGTAAAATATGGGACTTGGGCGTATGCCCGAAATTGAATTCCAAGGTTCCTAGCCTTAGGAAATAATTTTTGTAGAAAGATGTTGTGCTGGTTTATAAAGGAAATAAAGAAATAAATTAATACTTGAACTCGTTGGTATCGAGTCCGTATTTTGGTTCCATAGCGTGGTAAAATTTTGTTATGATATTTACGTCCTATCTGTGAAATTTGGTGAGAATTGAAATTGATTTGACGTGATTTGGACGTTCGATTGAAAAGTTAAAAAAATCATGAGTTTTGAGGTTAAATTCGCAGTTTTTTTATGTTATGTTGATGATATGATCATACGAGCAAGTTTGTATGATATTTTTAAACTTGCGTGCATGTTTGGTTTAGAGCCCCAAGGGCTTGGGTGAGTTTCGGATAGGTTTAGACTATGTTGCGCTTGTTTTTGGATGCTTCATCGTCGTTTCTCAAAGCAAAAATGATATCACACTGAGCAAATGAGATCCAAATTCAGTTTTGTTTGAACTATTAGATCTGTATAAAAATTACCGAGCCATAGGAAGAATAATCATTGAATTTGGACATTCGTATAAGGAAGTTATGCTCATTTTCGTGTCGAAAAAAATTGCTGATGTTTGGTGTGTTCGCAAATGCAAAATTTTTCATCGCATTTGTGATAAAAATTTTGTCGCAAATGCTACTTCTGCCAGCCCTGCTTTGTTCGTAATTTGCGAGAGTTCCCAATTGCAAACCCTGGGTCACAAATGCGATATCTGAGGCCTGTTAAGTGAGGTTTTTGACGAGATTTTTGCCCACTTTTCAATTCTCTCAAACTCTAAACCTCCATGGGCAATTTTTCAAAGACCCAAACTTTCCAAATCATTGGACTAGATTGATTCAAACGTTAATGACTTGGTAAAGGAAAAGTTATATTGAGTATTGAATTGGCCGGAGTGAGGTAAGTATCTTGCCTAATCTTGTGTGGGGGACTTCCCCTTAGGATTTGAGTCTTCTATGCTAATTGTAGTCCGTGCATGCGAGGTGACGAGTGTTTGCTCAGACTTATTTGTGGAAAATTTGCCTTTAGGTTTCTTAGGTCCTTATGTTCATTATGTGGGAAGTACTCTGTTATGATTGAGTTTCCTAATTACTTAATTTACCTCTATATGCTCCATATGATGTTGTTAGTTTTCCCCTAATTTCTAGTTGTTACTTGACCCTTAATTGCCTTAATTGAAGTAATTGCCTTCCTTATTGTTTTGATAATTTTTGATTGTGAGTTTCTCTATAACTTCGCGCAAATATATTCTATGTCCAACTATTATGGGTACCGGTGTAGTTATCACGTGCTTATTGTGTCTTGTTGTTTAGTTAAAATTATCGTGCTTCTTGGTTTTTCCGTTATCCCTATTAGGTACTATTCATGCTTAAATTGACGATTATTCATGTTGAACAAGACTTATGACATTCTCTTGGTAATTGACCATTGTTGAATATTGAGTCAAGTTGAGATCAATATTGCGAAGCTAACCGGTGAAACAAGATTGGTTATTGTTGATTCCCTTGTTGGGAGGCTATTGTTTCTATTGTTAATTTCCTTGCCGAGATGTTATATTTTCTATTATTGATTCCCTTGCCGGGATGTTATTATTTTTATTGTTGATTCCCTTGGCGGGAGGTTATTATTTCTATTGTTGATTCCCTTGCCGGGATGTTAGTGTTTCTATTATTAATCTCCTTGTCGTGAAATTATTGTTTCTATTATTTGTGTGAGGAAGAGTGTAAAATACGAAGGGGGATGTCGTGCATGATATTGTGAGAGAGAGTTACAGTACGAAGAGTGATGTCGTGCACATTTTTATTTATGCATATTGTGAGGAAGAGTGTAAAAGCACGAAGGGTGATGTCGTGCCACATTATTGAGAGTAAAAGCACGAAGGGTGATGCAGTGCCACATTATTGACAGTAAAAGCACGAAGGGTGATGTCATGCCACATTATTGAGAGTAAAAGCATGAAGGGTGATGTCGTGCATGATATTGCGAGGAAGAGTGTAAAGCACGAAGGGTGATGCCGTGCACATTTCTATTTATGCATATTGTAGGAAGAGTAATAAAGCACGAAGGGTGATGTTGTGCACTCTTTGTTTGTTGTGTTTCTTTGTGGCTATCAATTCAAATGTTTTAATTATTCAAATTTCTTTACTGCTGTGACTCTTGTGATGGAACTCCATAGAATTTTCAATACTTCGCCGTTTTTATTTATATATATATATATATATATTTCAATACTTCGAATTTCGACAATTGTTTTATTTTTAATTCAATTAATTACTCAAATAAATCCCCTTAATCCATTTGAGGTTGTATTTTACTTAAAAGGGATTTTTACTATGTTAATTTCTTAAATTCCATAATAAAGTTAATAATTCTTTTGATGTCGTATTTTAATTGAAATGGTACTTTCTTTATTCAAATGATTTCTAAACATAATTTCATCTTTTCTTACTGAGTTCCTAATTAGCTTAAAAGTTCTACTCTATTTATGTTATGTAAATTAGACTCCTAGAACATCTTAATTGTGTTGATTATGGACCCTATGTACTGAGTAACATGAGAACGTTGTTGTGTAAAGAGAGATAGAAATATGTAGTGTCACGACCCAAAATCCACTAAGGATAGTGGTAGGGACGGACACTGCTGTCAGGCCAGCCAAATCAAATACTAAATTAAATCTCGTTTAACACTTTTGAAATACAGAATTTTTCCTTCATTATTTAGAAATTTTAAAGAATATATTTTCGAATCGAATTTAAAAGCTAAGCAATTAATACAATACTTCGAACCATTCCAGAACCCGGAGTCACAAGTGCATGAGCATCTACAGACAGGAGAAATAACATACAACATCCGTCCGGAATACAATGGACGGAAAGTAAATACAGTACAAAGGATGGGACTACTCTAGTTGCGGTCGTCTCGAATGATGCAATTCACCTAGTCCCAGTATCATCCATGTTGCTACGCCCAATAGGCTGATAGAGGTGTATATATACCTATGCAACAAAAATGCACAGAAGTGTAGTATGAGTACGTAATCAACGTGTACTCAGTGAGTGTCCCGCCTAATCCCGAAGGGGTAGAGACGAGATGGTCAA
>MU734520.1:73508-103644 GCA_026770625.1 Nicotiana glauca
AAACCTATCAAATCACGTCCGATTGACTTCAAATTTTGTACACGAGTCATATTTGACATTACGAACCTACTCCAACTTTCGGAATTTGATTTCGACCCCGATATCAAAAAGTCAACCCCCGGTCAAACTTTCCGAAAACTTTCAACTTTCTATCTTTAGCCAAATGGCTTCAAAATGGTCTACGGACCTCCGAATTCACTTTCGATCGCGCCCCCAACTCCAGAATCACTATACGGAGCTATTCACAGTCTCAGAATTCCAAAAGGACGTTGATAACACCGAAATGCACTTCAAACCAAACTTATAAAATTTCTTCTAAAATACTAACTTCCACAATAGGCGTCAAAACGCTCCAGGTTATCCAAAACCCACTCCGGGCATACGCCCAAGTCCGAAATCATCATACAAACCTGCTAGAACCTTTAGATTCCAATTCCGAGGTCATTTACTCAAACTTCCAATCCTAGCTCATTCTTTCAACTTTAAGCTTCCTAAATGAGACTTCTCTTCCCAATTCAACTCTAGACTTCTCGAAATTCAGTTCCGACCATGCGTACAAGTCATAATACCTGAAATGAAGCTGTCATGGCCTTCGACTGCTGAACGGAGCGCTAGTACTCAAAATGACCGATTGGGTCATTACATGTAGGCACAAGGTGCTGGGTATGCTAAAAGTTTGGTAATTTAGGTTATGATATGAGATTTCGAGTTTGAGATGGCTGGAATTGTGCATCATAAATGATATGATATATTAAGCTAACATCGCCTTCCTTATTTGAGTACATTTATACTTGTCTGTGTTCTAGCTATGTTGGTATTAATTTATTTGGTTATCTTTCGTTCCATCCCTGTTTCTCTTTATTGTTTCTACTGATTGTAGTTTGTTCTTTCCCTGCTGTTGATATTACTTTGTCATCTTTAGGTTGATAGTTATTATCATATCCTGTTTAATTTATTTGACCAGTAGGTGTCTGGACTGTTCCTCATCACTACTCCATCGAGTTTAGTCTTGATACTTACTGGGCACCGATGTGGTGTGCTCATACTATACTTCTATAAATTTGTGTTTACAGATCCATGTATTTGATCTATAGTAGCTGTGCAGGTACAGACTCAAGGTAAACCTTCTGCAGCGTTCGTAGGTCTCGGAATCACCTTCATTTGTACTTATTTCTATTTTTTCCTCTTGTTTCGGAACAGTGATGTATGTATTTTGTATAACTACTCTTAAAAAGGCTTATGACTTGTACCACCAGTTTTGGGAATTGTAATTTGTTAAGGGTCACTTAATTTAAATTTAGCAAATATAAGTGTTATCTCCGTATATGTTAGGCTTACCTAATTTAGAGATTAGGTGCCACAACGACTCCTTCGGAGGAATTTTTGGGTCGTCACACTAGTAGTTCTAGTGACTTAGCTCGACAGTTGACTTTAGGTAAACTATACTGGGGTAAAATTTAATGTTAAAATCTTGACTTCTCACTGAAGTGTTGCC
This sequence comes from Nicotiana glauca, assembly GCA_026770625.1. Lineage (NCBI taxonomy): Eukaryota > Viridiplantae > Streptophyta > Magnoliopsida > Solanales > Solanaceae > Nicotiana > Nicotiana glauca. The sequence goes on from MU734520.1 coordinate 75,004, forward strand.
CCCAAGGGCGGATTTAAGGGGGCGCAAGGGTATTTACCCGAACACCCTTTGCCGAAAAATTATATTCTATATATAAGGCAAAATCTATTTTTTATCTCTATATATTAAGTTTTGAATACCCTTAACACAATCTAAAAGTGTAGTTTAGTGGTGAAGGGGTTCAAAATCTACGTAAGATCATGAGTTCAATTTCCACGGCGAGGTCATTTGTTGTTTGTCCATATGATATAATTGGAACCTAAATCAGACCGTTCTCCACTTTTCTTAAGTAATCATCATGCCAGCGCAAGTCTCTGAAAATTGACTCTTGATGTTGAGTCATTTCCTTCTTGCGTACTTCTATTTCTCCTTACCCACAAGTGGCAATGAATAAAATAATATATATATATATATATATATATATATATATATATATCAATTAAAAAAAATATTTTTTAAATACATAAATTAACATTATTAAATAATAGAGTTGGATTCTAAAATAAAAATAAATTACATAACTTCCTAAAAATATAAATGTTAATCCTATTTAGCAGGCAAAATATAGGATGGAAGTCTTCAAAGAATAATAAGAATAACTTATAAACTTATTGTTAACTTTTTTCCTAATATAGAAACAAACACGTTAAAAGATATTTTTATTACGATAAATTTTCAAATAATCTAAATTGATAAGTGGCATTATAAACTTAAAAGGTGACTGATATTTAATTAATAACTTATAACAAATAACATAATATATAATAATATAGGAAGCTATCATTTGTAGGCATATTTATGAATAAAAAAAAAAATTAATTAACGACAGCTCATTTAGATATATTCTTATCTTTTACTATTTCGACCTTATTGCTTCAAGTCTGCAAATATTAATAGAAAAATAATTATTGCGTGTATGATATTCTGCCATTATTGAGTAAATTCTACTCATTTAGAATATATTTTACTCTATGATTTTGCAAGTTGATATAATTACTGAGCGTAATTTGAAATATCATACAAAAATTCAATAAATAAAATTTAAGTGAATTTTGCAGTTCGAATGTTAATATTAAAATGTAATGTGTTATAGTTATATTGCATAGTCCAAATAAGGAAAGAATTTATTTAAGGTAAAATTTTTATTGATTTAAACTTTTAGTTATTAGATTTTTCTACATAATTCAAATAAAAAATATTTAAGAATCAAAATTTTAACTGATTTTCCAATGACTAAGTTTATGTTGTTTCCAAACTATACAGAGATATATATTTATGTTTTTGTTACTTTTTCATATATCTCGCCTGGATTATTTCAAAATTTAGTTTTTAAGTCACTACCAGAAAATGGGCCTATGGGAACACTCTTTTTTGTAACAGTTCACAAACCATTACCATAGAGGTGATATAGTAACGATTCAAACCGTTACAATAGAATTTGGGAGGTACCAGCATACTTTACACATCAAACCATTGCCAATGTAACAAAAACCGTCGCCATAGAGTTTTGTGTCGCAACGGTTTTGTTAACCGTCCCATAGACTTGTATACAGCAACGATTTTGGGAAAAAATTGCTATGGGAACAAGTATTCAATTCCCTCTCATTTTTCCGCTGAAATTTTTAGTGGCCCACCAAGCTAATTAGTGACCTGTCATATTTTTTTAAAATTTTTAACAATAACTATAAATTAGCTCCCCAATATCGATACACCCAAAGTCCCAAACTTAGCTCCCCAGTATCCAAACTCCCTCGTCATCACCAGAGCTCCTTCATTGATACAACCCAAAATCGTGCCTCTCTGATCTCTTTTCTTTTTCATCTAAGATTAATGGCCAAGTTTCAACTAATACCTCTTCATTAGACTACCATAATCATCAAACCCTAGAGGTCTTTCTGGTATTTTGCCGGTGTGGCTCCGGCACTTCCCCCACACTCCTTCCCCAAATCTCCGAATTTGCAGGTAAATTCTTATACCTTTTCCTCTGTTAGCCGATATTTTTTTTTTAGTTACTTTCTCTTTGGATTTTTCTTTCTTTGTACTTTTGATTTTCTGATGATGGTTCTAGGTTTTCTGATGTTGCTTCTTTAGGTTTTGTTGATGCTAGGTATTCTGCATTTTCTGTCTTGTTAATTTAGCTTTATTGTTTGTTTTAAGCGTAGGACATGGTTGATTTTCTTGTTCTATTTCAGCTCTTGTAATGTGCTGCTATTGATCACTGGATGTAGTGCTAGAAATTAAATCTAGGAACGATTTTTAAAATTATCTATCTTCAACCTAAGTTTGAATTTATCGAAATAGAAAAAGTTTAATAAAAAACAAACTTAGCAAAACATGGGTTAGAGAGAGAGTCTCTAGCTTCTCTCTAATAGCGTCTTTCAACAATCCCCATCTCCTTCCTCCATAAATCAAATCTATGGCCTCCTTTGCTCTAGAAAACTACCAAAAGGGAAACCATACCAACATAGAAATCTTCCCTTGCAGCCCTACAGGGAACGTTACACCTGCTCTTTCTTCCAAGACCATTATTGTCGAAAACACTACTACATCACAAAGCACCCTCCCTAACACTAATATGAACACTAGTATGATGATTTCTGGAAAACATATTAATGAAGGAAAACCATCCTTCTTAAGTATTCTTAATAACAAACCTTCTTCTAGCAACACCTCTAACATATGTGTTCAAAACGACAATGATATGGATATCACTACCATGGACGAAACTGACTTCCCGTTTTCGGAAGGAGAAGAAGAAGACGTTTTCATCCACATAACTTCTGAGGACAAAGAAAGACTCTATAAGAACCAAGAAACTGCCCTAATTGTTAAGGTATTTGGGAAAAGGGTTGGTTACCAATTTCTTCAACGCAATCTCCAAGCGATTTGGAAACCATCTGAAACTATTTCCCTCATAGACCTAGGTTTTGACTACTACCTTATAAAATTTAACAACCAAGAAAACTATAACAAAGCCCTCCACGAGGGGCCATGGTTCATAGGAAGCCAGTTCCTCACCGTTAGGAAATGGGATCCTAGGTTCGTAGCATCGGAGGCTTCCCTAACTTACTCGGCCATCTGGGCTAGACTATCTGAATTACCTACGGAATTCTATGACTACGAAATCCTACAAAAAATAGGAAACAAACTAGGGGAACTCCTACGCATTGATGCATGTACCTCCTCAGTTCTTAGGGGGAAATATGCTCATCTTTGTATCCTAGTTCCAATCGAAAACCCGTTAAAAACTCATATAATTCTAGGCAAGCACTACCAAAAAATTACATACGAAGGGTTTAACGTTCTTTGTACAAATTGTGGTTGCCTGGGCCACATTTTACTAGCCTGCCCCAATAAACCAAAAGAGACGAACAACTCAAAAATCTTGCCAAGGGACCCTAATAAATCACCCAAAGACATTGAATACATCACTACCAAAGTTGAAAGTTCGACTATTGTTTCTCATCACAAGAAAAAATCAAAGCAGGACTTACTATCTGTTTGGCTAGTAGCTCTTGTGACGACAGCAAATTCTCAAATTCTTCCAAAGATGGTTGTTGAACCCATCCTTAAATCGATGTAACAAATGGAATATATTCTGACTTTAAACCATGAATAATGATTATTATTATTTGTGCTTCAGAGATAGCCTCATCCGGATTCAATAGAGAAATTTTGAAATACAGATTTTTAACCTTCAAAAAATACTCGGCAATAGAGAGATTACCTTGAGTGGTGTTAGCTAACTCATTCTCCAAAATCTGTAGCCGAGCTTCATCCTTCTTGTTGAACAGCCGATCGAAGGTCCTCCATATTTCATGAGCTGATTTACACCTTATAATATGATCAAATAAATTAGGAGAGATAGACCTCTTTAGGATAAACTCCGCCTTAGCATTAATCTGCTTCCACTTCTTACGCGTATTGCTATTTTTCGGTGTGTTAGCAGGAGGACTTGTGTTACTACCATTGACAACTTCCCACAAATCCTCACCAACAAGTTATGATTCCATACAAGTCTTCCATACCTTGTAGTTGGACTGGTTTAATAACTCCATCCCCAGTCCATTAGCACGTCCACCTAAATCCATTTAGAGAAACCAGTTGAATCAACCACTAACCCGACCTTGAAATCTAGAAGCTGACTTATGGCTCTGACCATGTAAAGAATAGCAGAAAAAGAGTATTATTCGGAGACCTTCTGCTAGCCCAAGATCGTTAACTAAGATTGGAGGATTCAACTAAAAAAAGAGGAAGCTTTCAAAAGAAGAAAAAAGTTTTGGAGAGGAGAACTTTGTTTAGGAAAGAAGGTTTTCTTGATTTTGGCTTGATTACAAATGAACAAGACACCCCTATTTATACTAGCCTATGGATGATTCTAGATATGATACTAGATAATGTACAATTCTGCATTTTGGTGAGAAGATTATCGATATTGTGTGTAGTTGATTTATTTTGATAATTGTCATATCTATATGTTAATTTTGGTTTAACCTTTGGTTCGATAAGTTGCTCAATTGTGTGGTTAAGAGAAGTGTGGCCACAGTCATTGAATAGAATTCATCACAAGCCATCACAGGGAGTAATGTGAGTACACTAACTTAATAATTAACAATAATAAATAAATAATTGAAGATAGTGACGAGCTATACGGTTTTAGTTCATTTTTAATAATTTTATGAAGGAAAATAGTCATTCTTCCCAAGTTCCGGTAATTCAAGTCAAATCAGTTTATTTTAGGTAAATCCAAGTAAAACCATATAAGAATATCTTTCAATAGTTTTAAAACATGGATATATGGCAACTATGTACATCAATAATGTAATCATATACTGCCTCTCAGGAAATCATCTATTAGTCATCACAATCACTCCAACCTCCCAGTCACTCATTCCTCACAATCACTCAGCACTCGACACTCGCACTCAGTAGGTACCTGCGCTTACTGGGGGTTTGTAGACTCTGGAGGGGATCCTTCAGCCCAAGCTCTATAACAAGCCAATCATGGCCTAAATAAATTAGGCCCTCGGCCTCACTCAAGCATAAATCAATAAAACATGATGCATCGTGCAGCCCGATCCCATAAATATCCTCACAATCAGGTCCTCGACCTCACTCAGTCATCAATATTTCTAGTCTCCCGAGCTCTCAGATATCAGGAAAATCAGCTCAAACAGCAATAACCGATGCATTGAATAGAATAACAGAGACTGAGATATGATATGCGAGTAAAAACTGTGACTGAGTACAAATAGCATTTAATCGGCAATTCAACATGTAACGCGGCCCCTACGGGACCCAACAGTGCCAACATATAGCCTAAACATGGTTTCTAACATAATTTATAGCCAATCTTTCATAATGCATAGAGAGGATGTAGCTAACAACATGTTGTTCAACTTTACAGTTCTACGGGATGGACCAAGTCACAACCTTTCAGACCCAGATTTCCCACCGTCGTGATCGTGACGACGCCTAAATCTTGAATGCTAGGCAAGCCAACATATACGAGTCTAACACATTAATCATTAACCAAAATAATAATAAATAGTAATTAAAGCTACACAGATATAAAATGCGGAAGTTTTACAATAGCTCAAAACTCTAAAACACGTCTACCCCAATGATCTGGTGTCACAATTCACAAACGTCTAAGAATTTATACAAATACTAGTTTAAAGGAAAATACATATATTTTTCGGAATGAAAGAAAAGAGGAACTAAGATAGAGGGAAGGGGACTCCAAAGTCCTCGAATGCCGGCAAATCTACCTTAGGTCTCCTGTAGACAGAAGGCAGCAACCTCAAACTTCGATCAGTATGGTCCAATACCAGGAACTGCACAGAAAGTGTAGAGTGCAGTATCAGTATAACCGACCCCATATACTAGTAAGTGCCGAGCCTAACCTCAGCAAAGTAGCGATGACGTTAGGACACGATAAACAACATAAATTTGTGCAGTTAAACAATATACTAACAGAATAACAAGTAATAGAATCTAAATAGAAATTAAAGGGAAGGGGCAACATGCTATGGGGGCAATAGAAGCTAAACAGAAATTAACGGGAAAGGGAAACATGCTATAGGGGTAATAGAAGCTAAACAGAAATTAACGGGAAGGGGAAACATGCTATGGGGGTACCAGAATAAGGAATCACAGTAGTAAAGGAAATTAAAAAATTATTGTACTTGAACCGATAACAACAAATAAACATAGCAAACAGAAAATGCATGGCATCACCCTTCGTGCTATTACTCTCAATCCTCACCATGCAATCAATAATAAAATTATCACGACATCATCTTTCGTGCTTTATTACTCTTCCTCACCATATGAATAATAGAAATGTGCATGGCATCACCCTTCGTGCTTTATATCTCTTCCTCGCCATATGCATAAATATAAATGTAAATGTGCACTGCATCACCCTTCATGTTTGATCACTCTTCCTTACCATATGCATAAATATGAATGTACACGGCATCACCCTTCATGCTTTATCACTCTTCCTCACCATAAGCAACAACAGAAGCAATAACAACCCGGCAAGGGCATCCCAATCAAATACTTCATTTCATCATTTAATTTCACAACAGAAATCTCAACTTGATCCACTACTCAACCAATATCCAAAACCAGGAAAAATATAGTAAGACTTGTTTAACATAAGTAATAACTAGTTTTAGCAGGAACAATACGTATATATCTATCAAAGAAGGGGAAGGAAATTCTCTTGTCGCCGATAAGAGAAACTATAAGGGTAAATCAAGAGATCGCATGCACTCTCAATTCTTAAGTGGTTCAAGCTCGCCGGGAAAGAAGGGGGAGTCTTCCAGTAACAGTAAAAAGCTTTTAAATGTTACCGTTGTGGCAAAGGTGGACACATAAAAGATATTGTCGAGCCAAAGAGAGCAATATGGCTCAAACCAAGAAAGTTGTTGAAGAAGAAGAAGAAAAAGAAGAAGACTGGGGAAAGTGCTTCGCAGCGGAGACTCGAAAAATAAATGCCATGGCTTCCATAAATTTTGAAAGAGACTGGATCGTGGATTCAGGATGCGGGCACCATCTCACTGGAGATCAATCCAAATTCTCCACCTTTCACGAATACAACGGACATGATGTCATTGTTAGAGCAGATAATACAGTTCATAATGTGGAGAAGGAAGGCACTGTTGTGATTAACGAGAAGCAAAAAGACACTATCACCCTCAATAGTGTCTTTCATGTTCCAGGAATGAAGAAAAATCTATTTTCAGTTGCAAATGTTGTAGATGCTGGAAACTATTTGCTATTTGGCCCAAGTGATGTTAAGTTCCTCCAAAATATCAAGGTGCTCAAGGTAGATATCATTCACTCAGGTAAGAGAGTTAACGATATATATGTCTTATCTGCCTCTAATTCATATATTGAGAAGAAGAGTAGCAATGATAATACACATCTTTGGCATGCTAGACTCGGACATCTAAGCATGGATAAATTAAAAGCCATGGTAAAGTTGAATCTAGTAAAAGGTTTGCCTAACTTAAGAAATTTTGGTGAAGGAGAGGTTTGTGAAGGATGTCAATATGGAAAGGCACATCGTTTTCCATTTAACAGATCCTTGTCAAGGTGTAATGCCCCACTAGAACTTATTCACAGTGACTTGATGGGGCCAACGAGAACTCTTTCATTCTCAGGCTATTCTTATATGCTAATTTTTATTGATGATTTTACTAGATTCACTTGGGTTTATTTTGTGAAGCATAAGTCAACAGTTTTCAGCAAGTTTGTGGAGTTCAAAGAAATAGTTGAAGGTGAACTCAATTTCAGAATAAGGCGGCTGCGGACTGATAATGGCGATGAGTTCACATCAGATGAGTTTCTTTCTTTTTGCCATCAGCATGGCATTAAAAGAGAGCTGACATGCACTGATACGCCACAACAGAATGGAGTGGAAGAAAGGAAGATCCGACACTTAACTTAGACATGTAAGAGCTGGCTTCATACCAAAAATTTACCTAGAGCCTTGTGGGCTGAAGGCATGAAATGTGCAGCGTACGTGATTAACAGGATGCCGCTTTCTCCAAACAATATGAAGTCTCCGTATGAATTAATGTTTGGAGAAAAGCCTAGCGTGAAACACCTCAGGGTTTTTGGCTCTATTTGTTATGTTAACATTCCAGATTCTCAACGGAGCAAGTTAGATGCCAAGGCAAGGAAATGCATCTTTGTCGGATATGATGAAAGGAAAAAGGGATGGAAGTGCATGGATCCTAAAAACCATCTCTTTGTTGTCTCAAGGGATGTCATATTTGACGAAGTGTCTTTATATTATGGAGCTGCATTGGATGAAGCGAGTTCAAAAACCTTAAATAATGGAGATTCAAGCTTGCCCATCGCAGGTGCTTCTCTAGATAATACAGTTGCCGAGGAGTTAAGAGAAAGGGGGAGTCCTGGACCTCAACAACATGAAACTCAACAAGAAGATGATTCAAGTGGTTCGGGAAGGCCAAAAAGAACTATTATCAAGCCAGCTCGCTTCAGAGATGAAAATTTTGTCAGTACGTATTCATGTTTCTTTGCAGGACCAATTGATGATGAAGAACCTTCCTCATTCGAAGAAGCTAAAGGAGTCAAAGAGTGGGAGCTTGCTATGGATGATGAAATGGAGGCTCTGATGAAAAATCAAACTTGGAGCCTTGTACCAAAGCCGAAGGATGTACAACCTATTTCTTGTAAATGGGTTTACAAAATCAAAAGACGAGCAGATGGCAGCATAGATAGATATAAAGCAAGGCTGGTTGCTCGGGGATTTTCTCAAAAGTACGGTGAAGATTATGAAGAAACCTTCAGTCCGGTGGCTAAGATGATCTCTGTCCGAGTTGTGCTAGCCTTGGCAGCCTCACACAATTGGAAGTTATGGCAACTTGACGTGAAGAATGCTTTCTTATATGGAGAGCTTGACAAAGATATTTATATGGAGCAACCACCCGGGTATGTCTCTAACTTACATCCTGATCATGTCTGCAAACTTAAGAAGGCCCTTTATGGCCTCAAGCAAGCTCCACGAGCATGGTATGGAAAAATTGCTCAGTATCTACATTTCTGTGGCTATGATGCATCACAATCAGATCCTAGCCTATTTGTTAAAAAACAAGGCGACTTGCATATGGTTGTTCTTTTGTACGTGGATGATATGATAATAACAGGTAACAATGAAGATGAAGTTGCTAGGCTTCTATGAGCTTTCCATAAGATTTGACATCAAGAAGTTGGGAGAGCTCCACCATTTTCTTGGCTTAGAGGTGACAAACATGAACAAAGGGATCTTTGTCACTCAAAAAGGATATGCCAAGAAACTTGTTGACAGGTTTGGATTGAAGCAAAGCAAAAAATGTTCTACTCCTCTTGAGATAAGCATAAGGTTAAGGCGGGACGAAGGCTCACTTCTTGCAGATCCCAAGCCTTTTCGATCTCTAGTTGGAAGTCTCCTGTATTTGACTATTACAAGGCCGGACAATGCGTTCTCGGTAGGATATGTCAGCAGATTTATGCAAAGGCCAAGAAAGCCTCACTTAGAAGCTGCAAAGAGGATTCTAAAGTATATCAACTCAACATCAGATATGGGCTTGTTCTTCCAGAAGAAGAATGATTTGGTGTTAGCTGGTTATGCGGATGCTGATTTTGGTAGTGATTTGGATGACCGAAGATCAACATCGGGCTATATTTTTCTTTATGGTGGAACAAGTGTTTCTTGGTGTAGCAAAAAGCAAGACTCGGTTTCTTTGTCAACCACGGAGGCGGAGGATAAAGCAGCTGCTCTCACTACTCAAGAATGTGTATGGCTACAAAGACTTTATGAAGACTTGCATCTACATATATCAAAGCCAACTGTGATTTATGGAGATAACCAAAGTGCCATCAAGCTTGCAAACAATCCATTGTTCCATGCAAGAACTAAACACATTGAGGTGGAACATCACTTATTCGGGAAAAGATTCTTGATGGAACTATCAATACTTTGGAAGCGCGAAATTAGGAGAATATCGCCGATATCTTCACCAAGTCACTTGCTAAAGCTTCATTCAAGTTCTTCTGTGATAAGCTTGGAGTAGTTTCCAAAAAATCACTTTAAGAGGGAGTGTGAAGAAAATAAAGTTAATTTTTTGGAAAAATATAGAATTCTCTAGAATGGCCTAGTGTAGTATCCTTGATATTTATCTAGTAGATATATCTAGATGTTCTAGAATTTTGTGGGAAGATAAGACATATCTAGATATTCTAGAGTGTTGTTAGAAGATAAGGTTGCTAGAATCTTCATTGTACATTTATCTAGTATCATATCTAGAATCATCCATAGGCTAATATAAATAGGGGTGTCTTGTTCATTTGTAATCAAGCCAAAATCAAGAAAACCTTCTTTCCTAAACAAAGTTCTCCTCTCCAAAACTTTTCTTTTCTTTTGAAAGCTTCCTATTTTTTAGTTGAATCCTCCAATCTTAGTTAACGATCTTGGGCTAGCATAAGGTCTCCGAATAATACTCTTTTTCTGCTATTCTTTACACGTTGTCACGTCCTTAGTTATTAACTAAGTACACGTGCGGCACTTGATAACTCGCTCACGATCTTGCTCAACTTGCTCACGTTCTTGCTATGCCAAGTCAGTCTTACTACACTCAAGATCGCTAAGAGAATGGAAGAAAGAACACAAGAGAATTGTTAAACGAAGCTTTGTATTAGAGAGAACTTGAATTGTTTTGCTTGATGAATTACAAATGAATGTCCCCTTTATATATTAGTCTCATAGGGCTAGTGTTTAAATATTAATTACTTAGGAACCACCTAGTGGCGACCATGTCAAATGCACTATCTGTTGGAAAGAATTTCTTATTCAACGTCACCTCAAGAGACATTATCAGGATGCTCATAAAAAGGTCCCTACAACCACCTAGCGCAGCAAATCTTCTAATTCACAAGGCTTTCTTTGGTCGTACTCATGGTTATTGACGGTATTTCACTGTTTTTGATCCATCATTCCTTTATATTATTTCTAGCCCTAATTTTGTCACAACTACTTTTTTACACTAAGGATAAATGTATAAGGGAGTTTTTCCAATTTAAGTGACATTATTCGAAATGAGATTATTTATTTATTTTTAGAGTCGCCACTTGGGATAGGATTGGATTTTGGTATCCCAAGTCACCGATTTAATTTAAATCCCAAATCGAAGAAAATTGTCGACTTTCCAATTGGAGTCTGCGAACCAGAAATTCTGTGTAAGGAATTCTGTTGACCCGAGGGAAGGTGTTAGGCACCCCCGCATCCCGTGGTTCTAGCACGGTCGCTTAAATTATTACAAATGGCTAAAAATCTAAATTTATACATGCTCCAATCTATAGTACAATTTTTATAATTATTTACCGCTTTTAAACTATTTTTACGAAAGTGAACGTCGTTTAAAAACGTATTTTTGGATCACGTCACATGAAATGCACCCGGATCCTCGACACATTCTTATTCAACGTTTTTGGATTTGAATTTGGGTTGCATGAAATGCACACCCGTATTTAGGAAGGTAAGATTATTAAAAACGCGCCTAAAGTGACTAACGTCTTTTTAACTTTATGGGAGGCCGTGAAATTCGCTAAACGGCATGCCCCAAGTTCAAAATATTTTTAATCAAGTGATTAATGAGGGCCCCGCAATTGTATATTTTGTTTCGCGAGGCGAGGCTCGTTTTTATTATTTGAAGGTCAACCTAAAGCAAACTACTATTTCTGTTTATTTTATTTGTCTCTAAAAGGTCAATTACTTTATATTTATAAATTCGGGCCTCAAATTCAAGTCTGAATTCAAACAAAAGGGAAGACCCTTTTAGTTTGAACCCGCTATCTAATTCGAAATCCAAATTTATACTTGCGAATTAATACCCCGTATTGCTAATATAATTTTTAGAGAGGTTTTGATTTGGCATGGCACGCCTCAATTTATTTGAAAAGATTGCACACAATTTAAAGCAGAATATGGATGGTCATAATTATTTGACGGAACAATATAAATATTTACAAATTTCTCATCATCAACGTACCAAAACAGACTTGGAAATCAGCGAATTAAAAGGCAGTAGCTAGCAGCAATTTAGACAAAATCACATTACTTGATCAAAACATTGCATTTAATTCTACATTTGAAACTCATGGATTAGGATATATTCTACATTTTAGAACCTATTAAGACCTAAAGAAATATTGGCCCCATCAGATTGTAACTTATTTCAAGTGAGCAAAATCTAAGTTGTTAAGTACTAGATTAGAAGATTTGATGGCAGTCGCTCAAAATTAAAATGCAGTGAGCTCCAAATGCATATCAGAAAGACAAATCAAAATCCACGGCATGACTGTTGAAACCAAACTCATCCATTCAAAGTTTAAAGAGTACACAGGAGAACAAATAAAACTTATCTACTCAGTCATGAGGGAGGCAAGAAATATCTCACGAGAAAAGCCCACAATATTGTTACAAAGACATAAGATTGGAATAAGAGAAATCAATCAAATGATACTAACATTCACGACACAGATCTGAAAAGAACAACATTGAAATTTATATCAATTTTCATAATTCAAACCCATTTCTCAACATAAGTGTATTTATAACCAATTTGTAAATAAAAGCTTGAAGAAATACCACAAATAGGATCATTATTTTTGGAAAAGGGTTCGGATTCAACAAACAGGTATCATGCTTCATAAAAAATAACACAAGAAATCAGAGATCAAGCAAATACTCAAAGCCAGGCGTGAACTCAACTGTTTAATCATTTTATAAAACATAATACAGAGGAGTTTCAAACTAACCTTGGCAAACAAACAAAAACTTGAACCAATTAATTAACGAGCAGAAGCCCAAACCAGACGGAACTCAGCAAAATTTCAGCAACATCCAATAGTTGAGATGCACTTTCCCGATCGGAGCTCAGCCGAAATTTCAACAATCAACAACAGCTAATAGCTTGGCAGCTCACAACTATGAGCGGAAAAACTCAACCCTTCGATAGATTTAAAATCTGGACAAGAACTCTCAAAATCTCAACCTCATACCTCTGCCTTTTTAGCTTAAAATTTCTCCTCCAAATGAGGGTATGGGAGTGAGGTTTTTGGTCTTCAGAAGGATGGGAATTGGGAAATTAACACCAAATCCCACAGGAATTGAAGCCAATCCTTCAAATTTCAACCTCCTATTGCTAACGTTCAGATGCGCCCCCTTTTTTTATGAAGGAGGAGCCTCCTTTTTTGGCGTATGTGTGTGTGTGATATCTAAGGGTCTGTTTTTATCTCCAGAGGAAGAAGAACGTCGAGAAGGGATCACGCATATATCGTGTCCCTAAGGGAAAAGGGTGCTAAGTAAAGGGGATTTGGGCTTGGCGGGTCGGGTCGTGGTCTGGGCCATTAAGAATGGACTAGGGATTTGAATCAAATGGGTTGTTCCAAGCTGGCCCAGTCCGATTTTGAGCTACAAAATGGTCCTTGTGTCTCTCTTTGTTTTCTTTGATTTTCAAATCCGATTAATTAAAATCCTAAAAATTCAAAATCCTAAATTATCCAAAAGTGTGAAATTAAACTAATTCCAAAAATTATAAAAGCTACTTAATCCTAAATTAAAAGAAAAAAAATCAATAAAAGGAAAAAGTGTAAAAATGAAGCAATTTTTTGGTGATTTTCAATTTTTATGAAACAAGTAATTACTAATTAATTCTAAGAGTGTAAAAATAATCTTGAATGTAATGTATGATATTTTGGTATTTTTTCTTGATTAAAAAAATATTAAAAATGCATAAAATGCGACTAAATAAAGAAAAATTCCTAAAAAATCGATAAAAATTATTTTGATCTATTTTTAGGAGTTATCTTCATGAAGGGCAAAAATCACGTGCTCACAGCTGCCCCTCTTTGCTGGAGACACGAAGGGTTTTCGGGCAAAGATAAAATGAGCAATATGAGGGATTTTTGCCCATTTGAAACTCCATGAGAAGAATTTTTTGAAAGAGTCTGACTGAACCTTGCTTCAGAGGTTGCCTACATATCTTTGGCTATAAAGGAATTAGGTCAGTGTAGTTCTGGAAGTTTTGGTAGTTGAGACTACCAGGAAGCTGTGATTTTACTATTGTTGTTGTTGTTTCTGCTTGCTGAGCTCCTTATTACATCAAAAAGGAAAATCAAAGCTAAGCTAGCTATGCCTATCAACTATGAGTTACAAGATTCCTATCTATAATTCTCATTATACTTGATCTTGAGTCATAGCTGATTTTGTTGTGCACTCCGATCTGAATCTTGATGCTCGTAAGTTGTAGGTGTTTACTTCTTCATGCAGCATTGGGTCAAAACGGGATCAGCGGAGCTTGTGACTTCAATCAGATTTTGAGCAGTCTGCACCCTTGTTTGCTTCGTATTTGAGCTCATTTCTTTTTGTTATTTTCTTCTTTTATTTATTCTGGATTGAGGCTTATTCCATCGGTCATCTCGCACCCTATGTCTTGAGGTCAACCTGCTTAAGATACCAAAACAAACAAACGAACGAAATTTTCTGCCCCAGTTTTCACTAGAAAAATTTCGTGAGTTAGTTATGACACATATCTAAGCGATCAACTCAGATGTGTATCCTTGGCAATGAAGCCTTAGATTGGGAGTATTACCAGGTTATGCTGGAAAATGACCGGGTTATGCCGAAAAAGAAAAAGGTCCTCGGGTTATGCCAGGGAGATCCACAGGTTATTCTGGGATTTGACAGAAAAAGAAAGGCTCCTTGGGTTATGCCAGGGAGATCCGCGGGTTATTCCGAGATTGAAAGAAAAAGGCTCCTTGGGTTATGTCAGGGAGATCCACGGGTTATGCCGGGATTGAAAGAAAAAAGGCTCCTTGGATTATGCCATGGAGGTCCACGGGTTATGCCGGGATTGAAAGAAAAAAGCTCCTTGGGTTATGCCAGGGATATCCACGGGTTATGCTGGGATGGAAAGAAAAAAGCTCCTCGGGTTATGCCAGGGAGATCCACGGGTTATGCCGGGATGGAAAGAAAAAAGCTCCTCGGGTTATGCCAGGGAGGTCCACGGGTTATGCCGGGATTGAAAGAAAAAAACTCATCGGGTTATGCCAGGGAGGTTCACGGGTTATGCCTGGATTGATAGAAAAAGGCTCCTTGGGTTATGCCAGGGAGATCCACGGGTTATGCCGGGATTGAAAGACAAAAAGGCTCCTTGGGTTATGCCAGGGAGGTCCACGGGTTATGCCTGGATTGAAAGAAAAAAAGCTCCTTGGGTTATGTCGGGATGGAAAGAAAAAAGCTCCTTGGGTTATGCCAGGGAGATCCACGGGTTATGCCGGGATTGAAAGAAAAAAAGCTCCTTGGGTTATGTCGGGATGGAAAGAAAAAAGCTCCTTGGGTTATGCCAGGGAGATCCACGGGTTATGCCGGGATGGAAAGAAAAAGGCTCCTTGGGTTATGACAGGGAGGTCCACCGGTTATGCCGGGATTGAAAGAAAAAAAGCTCCTCGAGTTATGCCAGGGAGATCCGAGGGTTATGCCGGGATGGAAAGAAAAAGCTCCTTGGGTTATGCTAGGGATATCCACGGGTTATGCCGCGATTGAAAGAAAAACCTCATTGGGTTATGCCAGGGAGGTTCATGGGTTATGCCGGGATTGAAAAAAAATCTCCTTGGGTTATGCCAGGGAGATCCTCAGGTTATGCCGGGATTTGGAAAGAAAAGGTTCCTTGTGTTATGCTAGGGAGATCCTCGGGTTATGCCGGGATTTGGAAAGAAAAAATCTCCTATGCCACCATGGTTGGTTTTTCATTTGGGGTTTTCATTTTTATTTCTTTTCTCCTTCTTCTTCTTTTTTTTTTATTTTTTATTTTAGTAAAACGCATGAAAGAATTTGGGGAAACTTCATTTTTGGTCGTTTTCCTGCTGCAAAGCTGTTTCAGCGCTTGCGCATTTCATTTCTTTTTGGGTTGCACCTTCTTCTTGCACGGTTTCTCTGAATAAGACCTGTTTTCAACAAAGAACAATTTGTTATTTTGAAACGGTGGTTGGTTTTGTGGCCTCGAGGGCGACTCTCTTTTCAAACCGATCGGGTTCAACTCTCAGGGTTTCATTATGACTCGCCCGTGTGGGCTCTGTCTTTTTCACGTTATTCCACCCTTGCCTTTGATTTTATTTATTTTCAAATGTCTTTACTTTGGAAGCAATCAACCACCATGGTCAATCGGGATTGGACTAACGCACCCGCTGAGACTGGGTATCTTCTTTGGCCTTTGCCAGGCGGAGCCCTGTGAAACCAGTCCTGCCACCTTTTCTTTGTAATAATTCCAGAATTAGAGTTAAACCGAAAGGGATTCAAGGAAGAAATATACAAAAACGAGCAGATGAGTTTAAAGAGAAGCGTCCCTTTCGGGGAGAAAAGAAGGACTTATCTGGGGTGCATGCTGGCTTCAAATGAACATGACATACTTCTTGGACTGGACGCCCGACTCATCAAACTTTCCAGCTTCTCGTGAACCTCTTGATCTGCGTTTCAAAACCAGGGAACCTTGCCAGGATTCTTTTAGTGGTGATATGCCTTCTTTTTGGTCGACAGCACCCTTTGCGGGTTTTCGCCAATCGACCTCTCTCATTTCTCTTCTTACCGTTGCCCGATAGTGCTCTTTGCGAGTTTTCACTAAGCGGATTCTCTCATTTTCAGTTTCTCTACTCACCATCGTCTTATGGTGCCCGAAGGTTTTTACCGATAATACTCTCTCATTTTATTTCTCTCAATTTGAGTTATATCAGATTCCAACGATGACGTTTTCCACTTCCCTGCCTTTGCCAATTGATCGGAAGGACTTGGACAAGGTATTTGGGTAAAAGGATTTTGGGCGGAACTACAACTTTGGAGCCATTTCGGCGGATTCATGGCCGAACCATTATATCATCTGGCCAGTTTTAATTTTTTTTGGGAAAATTGGGATTTTTGTTTTGGTGTGACTGAACCTCAGGGAGAGGCTGCCTACGTACCCTTTCGGGATCAAGTCAAAATGTAGTTCAGGGAAACATTTGTTTTTTTTGTTTTGTTTTTCTTTTCTTTTCTTTTCTTTTTTCTTTTCTTTCTTTTATTTTTCTTTTTCTTTTCTTTTCTTTTTGTACTTTCGGATTCCAAAGAGGGTAGCCAAAGGAGCGTATCTGACTCAAAGGATTTATGAAAGATTGATAGTGTTTGGGGTAGCGGGAAGGAAATCATTCGTTCAAGGAAATCATTCGTCATCTCAATTACACAAAAGCCATCACCCCAGGAGGTCTAGACATAGTACCTTTTTACTGCATCCACATTGATTGTTGTTTCAGGATCATTTCCTTTAATGTCTCCCAGATACAGTGCTCCTCTCAGAAATATTTTCTAGATGATGTATGGACTCTTCCAATTAGGAGCAAGTTTTCCTTTTGCTTCCTGCACCTTAACACCAGTTGTCCTATTTCAAGATTCTTGTGTCGCACTTTCTTGTTGTAAGCATGAGCCATTCTTTGTTGGTACAACTATCCGGGTGTTCCTTGAGTACAGCACACTCTTTTTTTGTAATGTACATGAACCAATTTTCCTTTAATTGTTCCAATTCTTTGTTTTATTTTCTCTAGGCTACCTTCTTTGCATTTCGACTCTTGATTCTTTATTTCGAAATCTGACAGTGTTTCGGGATCTAGGCATGAAGTCCGCAAGCATGTCATGTTATTTAAATTTGCATTATTAGAACTAAAAATAAGAAATGAAGGGGAAAAATAGCAAAATCAGAAAGAAAAATGAACGATGAAATATTGATTTCATTTTTTTGGAATTTTGAAGATAACAGGGTTCACATTCGAGAATTTAAAGACAAGAAACTACAGGAAACATCCGAGTTACACCCTAAAATAACTCGGGATGCAGAAAAAGTTGCAGGACAAGTCTACCGGGACTCCCGCCTAATCGGGAATGGCGTAGCCTTCCAGTTTTGAAGCTTGGCACTTGGTCCCATGTATAGCACCTCAGCAATGCTAGCCCTCTCCCGGCTGGACCATGTGGGTTTCGTAGAGCATTTTCCTCATTGCCCCACGTATTTCCTCGATGTCTTCAGCCATGGCAACCTCATCATCTTCCTCTTTACTGTACTTAGGCTTGACAAAAGTTTCTGCCATTTTCATTTTTTGAAAGAACACTTCTGCTTCCTCAGCACTCACATGCTTCTTAGGCAGGACACGCCTAATAGGGGAATATTTCTCAATAGGGTTGGTCATCGGCTTCTGTGGTACGCGTCCAATAACCACTGGCTCACTCAACCGAGGTAGTTTGATTGTCCCCCATACCACATAGGCTTGCTTGGGTACGTACATTTGTGTTCCTTGTTCCAAATCAGCTTTCTTTTCTGGTTTTGTCTCGGTGATTTTGCTCTTCTTTTCCCTTTTCTCTTGCTTCGGGTCCACCTCGGGCTTTCTTTATGCATCGGCAATAGCAATTATAGCTTTTAAGGACGTATCAAACTCCCTATCTTCACAAATCATCCCGATTACTGGCCCGTTGTTGTGAGCGGGCAGCAGATTATTGGTCACATTTGGGACATCCGCATCCTTCAACATAATTTTCCCTTGCTCTATTAAGTTCTCCACCGTTTGTTTCAAAGTCCAACAGTCATTTGTATGATGGCCATCTGCCCCTGAATGGTATGCACACCTGACACTAGCACTGTAGGCAGGCGATGCCGGGTTTTGTCTGTTCTGAGGATCAGGCTGCAGTAGACCCATTTGGACCAATTTCGGGAATAGACTAGAGTAAGATTCACCAATTGGGGTAAAGTTTGGTCTCTTGGGTGGTTCCCAGGGATGGAAGTTATTCTGCGGAGGTCGAGGATTATAGTGGTTCTGGTGGGGAGGCTGATTTCTTGGGAATGGAGGTTGATTTCTGTTGGCATGTGGCTGCGGTCGGGCGAAGGGTTGAGCATTCATGACCGCATATGGTTGTGGAGCATACGACATTTCTTGATGAGGGTAATAATGCTGAGGGGTTCTTTATAAAAACATGGGTCTAGGATCGCGGTGTCTTCTCGCACCCGAAGCCGCCATGGACGTTTCCTCTTTCATCCTACCGTTTGCCATTCCTCCAGACCCGCCTTGGATGGTTTGGGAGGTTGCTCTAATAGCTGATTGGCTCAAAATTCTGCCTGTTTTCAGTCCATTCTCCATCATTTCACCGATTTTAATTGCCTCTACAAAAGGATTGCCCATGGCCGACATCATATTCTGAAAATAGTCTGCTTCCTGGGCCTGAAGAAATACAGTGACCATTTCCACTTCAACCATTGGAGGCTTCACCCTTGACACCTGTTCGTGCCACTTAATTGCATATTCGTGGAAAATCTGTGAGGGCTTTCTCTTGAGATTTGCTAGGGAGTTCCTGTCTGGCGCAATGTCTATGTTATACTGAAATTGTCGAACAAAGTCTCGGGCCAGATCATCCCAGATATGCCACCGTGAGACATCTTGATCCATGTACCACTCCGAAGCGATGTCGATTAAGCTTTCCCCGAAATATGCCATCAATAGTTCTTTTTTGCCGCCGACACCTCGTAACTGATTGCAGTACTTCTTCAGGTGAGCAATTGGGTCGCCGTGCCCGTCGTACTTTTCAAATTTTGGCATTTTTAACCCTGACGGCAAATGCACATGCGGGAACATGCACAGATCAGTATATGAGACGCTCTTCTGTCCGTTCAACCCTTGCATATTCTTTAAGCTTTGCTCGAGACTCCTCATTCTCTTGGCCATTTCATCCTGCTCTGGGGCTTTGGGGTTTTTGTCCTGCCCCGGTGTAAGCTCATATGGTGGCTGGGAGTAGTTGTATTGAGGGTAACGAGGAGGGTCAGCCTGAAAAATAGGATTCTGGAATGTGAAGACCGAGAGGTTAACAACATGCTTTGGTAGTGATGGATGGGTTGTTGCAAAGGATGGTGGAGCTGTAAAGATGTTGGGAGCAATCCAGAGGGGAACACTTGGGGGTGAAACTCAGAGGGTGTTCTGAAGAAGTTAGCCGTCATAGTAGGTTGACCCAGAGGAATATTTGAGCGGCTGATGGGGACAGTGGTAACACCTCCAGATCTAGGGAACAATTTTGGGAATCTGGGGATAGTGCTTGGGGGTTCCTTTCCATTGTTCCAAGCATCGCACATTTCCATCAATAGCAAGCGCAGTATCCGATTTTCTTCAGTTGTATAGGATACAGAGGTCGGGATCCCAGAGATTGGGCTGTCTTCCAGTATGGGGATTGCAGGCAGGGTCATTTCAGATGATATCTCAATGCTTCCTTTTGATCTGGTGAAGTATCGATGCGAGGCCAGCTTCCCACAAACCAACCACTGTTTCTAAAACTCAGCTTGAGTAATGATAGCAACAACGGTTAGTGTGAAACAAATAACAGATAGGTAACTGCATATTGGAGTGCGATGCATCTATACAGTTAAATGAATATCTACATGTTTGCTTCGATCGCATGCGTCATCCCAACTTTTCTTTTTTCTTTTTGTTTTGTTTCTCTCCCATTTTCTTTTCCCCCTTTTTTTTCATTTTCTGCTTTTTCTTTTCTTTGGCCATATTATTTTTTTCTCAATGCCCTATTTTCTTCCTTTGTGATCCTTTTTCTCTTGTCTTTCCTTCATTTATTTCCCTCGTATTTCTCTTTTTCTTTTTTTTTAGGATTACGGTCGAATCTTAAGTAGATTGCCTATGTATCATGGCCCCGCATGAATCAGACCAAGCGTAGTTCTTGCAAATTAAATGCAAAACTAACGAGATAAGTTTTTGGGATTTCTTTTTTCAATTTTTCATTAATAAACGCCGATTACAAGAGATACTAGACTATTTATTTTTTCTTAAAGGGGGAAATTACAAAATAGACTTAAAACAAATTACAAACTCGATGACTAGGAATACATCAAAGCTTCAAATCCTGAGGACCACGGGACATCACTCGGCATCGCCGCGGGCCTACGCAAGACTGGGAAGGTTTCAATGTCAACTGTAGGCTATTTAAAGAAAGCTGGCCATGTAATGACTTATTTAACTTTTAAAAAAGTAGCTATTTTTCAAAAATATTTATTTTAAGAAAACAAAGACTCGATTTTGCAAATACGGCCTTTCAGCACTTTTGAAAGGAAAATTTTAAGGCTGTGCCCGCAAACCGTTTTAAAATGACTCAGGGTGGCTGTTCTTGCAAAAACAGCCTTACGGCACCCTTTGGGGACATTAGGCTTATTTTCCAACAAGAATGGCGTCACCCGACTTATTGGATAAAAATTAAAATTTTGGTATTTTTTGGCTATTTTTGCAAAAAGGGTGATTGGACCCGTTGAGGGTTGCCTACGTATCTCACAACTGGTGAGAATCAAACCAGCGTAGTTCAGGCTGATTTATTTGGACAAAAATTAAAATTTTGATATTTTTTGGGCTATTTTTGCAAAGGAGAGGTTGGACCCGATGAGGGTTGCCTACGTATCTTACATGGTGAGAATCAAACCAGCGTAGTTCGGGAAGACTTGCCAAAATCAAAACAATTTTGAACAACAATTTTTCAAATATTTTCTCTTTTTTCTCTTTTTTTATTTTTTAAAAATCTGGCAATATTTCGGTACTATTTGGGCATTGGTTTTTTCACAGTAAATGGTTACCCTCACTTAGCCCTAACACTGCTATTTTCTCAATTTTCGCTCATTATATACAAGCCGATCAACATGCAAAATCGAGCAAATAAATGCACAAGTAGTACGTAAGATGCATCAGGATGGTCATTTTCATTTCAGGTCACCAGTCATAGACGAACCCAACCCCTGTGTTGAGTCCCCTAAGTGAAATACATGTGATGAAAATAAACGTCCTACTAGGGATCCGGCATGAGGTTATTGTTCTTCTAGGTTTAAACCTTAGGTTTATTGGTCTAGACCTGGCTTACCCGAGCGGACAACTCCAGCCGAGGGGGAGGCAGCGTACCAGAGATACTGAAGCTCCGCCGGCTTAGTAACTTATCCAAACCTCGTTCTAATTTGGGAAAGACTCTAAACAGAAGAGAAGCTACACAAAGTACACCCTTCTCTATGATGTAGAAGACTCAGAAAGAGGAAGGAATTCGCAACAATTTATATATACAATTTCAACAAATATCAATGCAGTAAACATCTAACACATATAGCATGGAAGCATGTAGAGAAATTAAATAAATCCAAATATAATAATTATACTAAGCTCGAATTCTTTGAACCCTGAACCGGAATTCTGGGTTCGTGTCCCCAGCAGAGTCGCCAGAGCTGTCGCACCTCCTTTTTTACACATCTACCCCGAAGGATAAATGTATAAGGGAGTTTTTCCAATTTAAGTAAAATTATTCGAAATGAGATTATTTATTTATTTTTAGAGTTTCTACTTGGGATAGGATTGGCTTTTTGTGTCCCAAGTCACCGATTTAATTTAAATCCCAAATCGAAAAAAATTGTCGACTTCCCAATTGGATTCTGCGAACCAGAAATTCTGTGTAAGGAATTCTGCTGACCTGAGGGAAGGTGTTAGGCACCCCTGGATCCCGTGGTTCTAGCACGGTCGCTTAAATTATTACAAATGGCTAAAAATTTAAATTTATAGATGCTCCAATCTATAGTGCAATTTTATAATTATTTACCGCTTTTAAACTATTTTTACGAAAGTGAACGTCGTTTAAAAACGTGTTTTCGGATCACGTCACGTGAAATGCACGCAGATCCTCGACACATTCTTATTCAACGTTTTTGGATTTGGATTTGGGTTGCATGAAATGCACACCCATATTTAGGAAGGTAAGATTATTAAAAACGCGCCTAAAGTGACTAACGTCTTTTTAACTTTATGGGAGGCCGTGAAATTCGCTAAACGGCATGCCCCAAGTTCTAAGTATTTTTAATCAAGTGATTAATGAGGGCCCCGCAATTGTATATTTTTTTGGCGAGGCTCGTCTCATTTTTATTATTTGAAGACCAACCTAAAGCAAACTACGATTTCTGTTTAATTTATTTGTCTCTAAAAGGTCAATTAATTTACATTTATAAATTCGGGCCTCAAATTCAAGTCTGAATTCAAACAAAAAGGGAAGACCCTTTTAGTTTGAACCCGCTACCTAATTCGAAATCCAAATTTATACTTGCGAATTAATACCTCGTATTCCTAATATAATTTTAGAGAGGTTTTGATTTGGCATGGTACGCCTCAATTTATTTGAAAAGATTGCACTCAACTTAAAGCAGAATATGGTGGTCATAATTAATTGACGGAACAGTATAAATATTTACAAATTTCTCATCATCAACATACCAAAACAGACTTGGAAATCAGCGAATTAAAAGGCAGTAGCTAGCAGCAATTTAGACAAACTTCCAAACGTTGGTATATGAAAATCACATTACTGGATCAAAACATTGCATTTAATTCTACATTTGAAACTCATGGATTAGGATATATTCTACATTTTAGAACCTATTAAGACTAAAAGAAATATTGGCCCCATCAGATTGTAACTGATTTCAAGTGAGCAAATCTAAGTTGTTAAGTACTAGATTAGAAGATTTGATGGCAGTCGCTCAAAATTAAAATTCAGTAAGCTCCAAATGCATATCAGCAAGACAAATCAAAATCCACGGCATGACTGTTGTAACCAAACTCATCCATTCAAAGTTTAAAGAGTACACAGGAGAACAAATAAAACTTATCTACTCAGTCATGAGGGAGGCAAGAAATATCTCACGAGAAAAGCCCACAATATTGTCACAAAGCCATAAGATAGGAATAAGAGAAATCAAACAAATGATACTAACATTCACGACACCGATCTGAAAAGAACAACATTGAAATTTATATCAATTTTCATAATTCAAACCCATTTCTCAACATAAGTGTATTTATAACAAATTTGTAAACAAAAGCTTGAAGAAATACCATAAATTGGATCATTATTTTTGGGGAAGGGTTCGGATTCAACAAACAGGTATCATGCTTCATAAAAAATAACACAAGAAATCAGAGATCAAGCAAATACTCAAAGCCAGGCGTGAACTCAACTGTTTAACCATTTTCTAAAACATAATACAGAGGAGTTTCAAACTAACCTTGGCAAACAAAGAAAAACTTGAACCAATTAATTAACGAGCAGAATCCCAAACCAGACGGAACTCAGTAAAATTTCAGCAACATCCAACAGTTGAGATGCGCTTTCCCGACCGGAGCTCAGCTGAAATTTCAACAATCAACAGCAGCAAATAGCTCGGCAGCTCACAACTATGAGCGGAAAAACTCAACCCTTCGATAGATTTAAAATCTGGACAAGAACTCTCAAAATCTCAACCTCATACCTCTGCGTTTTTAGCTTAAAATTTCTCCTCCAAATGAGGGTATGGGAGTGAGGTTTTTGGTCTTCAGAAGGATGAGAATTTGGAAAATCGACACCAAATCCCACAGGAATTGAAGCCAATCCTTCAAATTCTAACCTCCTGTTGCTAAAGTTCAGATGCGCCCCTTTTTTTACGAAGGAGGAACCTCCTTTTGGCGTGTGTGTGTGATATCTAAGGGTATGTTTTTATCTCCAGAGGAAGAAGAAAGTCGAGAAGGGATCATGCATATATCATGTCCCTAAGGGAAAAGGGTGCTAAGTAAAGGGGATTTGGGCTTAGCGGGTCGGGTCGTGGTTTGGGCCTTTAAGAATGGACTAGGGATTTAAATCAAATGGGTTGTTCCAAGCTGTCCCAGTCCGATTTTGAGCTACAAAATGGCCCTTGTGTCTCTCTTTGTTTTTTTGATTTTCAAATCCGATTAATTAAAATCCTAAAAATTCAAAATCCTAAATTATCCAAAAGTGTGAAATTAAACTAATTCCAAAAATTATAAACGATACTTAATCCTAAATTAAAAGAGAAAAAATCAATAAAAGGAAAAGTGTAAAAATAAATTAATTTTTTGGTGATTTTCAATTTTTATGAAACAAGTAATTACTGATTAATTCTAAGAGTGTAAAAATAAATCCTGAATGTAATGCATGATATTTTGGTATTTTTTCTTGATTAAAAAACATTAAAAATGCATAAAATGCGATTAAATAAAGAAAAATTCCTAAAAAATCTATAAAAATTATTTTGACCTATTTTTAGGAGTTATCTTCATATATGGCAAAAATCACGTGCTCACAAATTTGATTTCTGTAAATTTCGGTAGTTGCTGGCCTAATATTTTTGATTTCGTACCAGTAGGGTTTTGTTTCCTGAAGTTTGAAATGATGTCTGCTTTGTACCTGCAAGTGAATATTGTACCGGTAGGGTTTTGTTTCCTGAAATTTGAAATTATGTCTGCTTTGTACCTGCAAGTGAGTATTATCAGCCACACTTTGATTTTTGTGACCTTTTCTTAATTTAATTAGGATCTGAATGATTTTTCTTTTATTGAGCAGGGTATTGGATCAAATTGTTTGTGTCGATAAAGTCGTCAATAGTACTAAGTACGAATGCGTTCCCTTTAACACATTGCTCTTAAATATTTTGTATGTAAGAGTGCTGATTGTCAGCATTATGCTTATTTAATTTCTTGATTAATTTGTGTGATAATCTCCATAAAAAAGAGAGAAATTGTACAAACTGAAAGAAATGTCTGGTGCTTGTAGGAGAACATGTGAATTATGATACTGAAAAAATTCTCTCTAGCATAGACTTTAGACTATATTACTTTAATAGAGCATCAACTCGATTGTGTATGGTGGTCAAATATAAAAAAGAGAAAAACCGACATGTTTTTGAGGAATCTTACTCCAAAGCACAATCCCTATAGTATTTTATATTTTTCCTAATTAATATTCTCATTTAAAAACAAGTTCTGCATTTATGAGCAGAGTATAGCCAGTCCTAAAACTGAATAAAAGTGAGATAATGTGAGATTATAATGAAGTTAATTGATGTTTTTCAAAAAGGTCTTGAGTCTTGAGTCTCTCTGCCAAAGGAGGCAATGTGACTCAAATGAAGAATTTAATATTGGAGTACCTTCTTTAGTCCTATGAAAAGGGAGATATGGAATGTTCCTTAAATTGTAATGGATATTATCTCTTAGAACTACAATGTATAACTTTGCAGCTTAAGTTCACTGTGATATATTAGCTTTCTTAAGTACTTCCTCTATTCCATTTTATCTGACAACATTTGATTGAAATCCAGTATAAGCTCATGGTTGTTTATGTATGTTGTACGCAGCTATAAGTTTGAATTCCCTTCTCCTGCTGATAGACCTCGTGCTCCAATTATAAGCTTCAGGTTAAAAGCATCTGTGTCTAATACATTCTTTTGAATCTCTTGTTGGATAGCAAATCTCAGCTAATTAACTTCTTACCTTGTTGAAACAAATGCAGTGATGCTCTGGATATCCTGGGGGCCCAATATTGTTCAAAGCTTTGAATTCTGGAATAGATTTGGATAGCCAAGTAGCAAGTAAGACCTCTATTGCCTATCAATTTAGATTTGCCTAAATTTTGAATTCTGGAATAGATTTGTCCCAATATCTCTGCATTTCACATTGAGTTTTCTGTTGGGAAGTAAAATTGAATGTTTCTATTTGTGTGAATTAGATTGTATGTGGCTTTGGAATTTGTATATTTATAATTATTTTCTTAATCATTTATGGTGATCGCTGTCAACTCGACTTTACACAATGGTAGGAAGAGCGGGTGTTACAGCTTTTACCCGAATAGTGGTATCGGGGTCGATTTTTCCACAGAGAGCTTGAAGTGGAGTTGCGTATCTGTCTAGACTAGGAATGCGTTTGTGCTTCTAATTGCACTCCTAACATTTTTGGATTTTCTTTTATCAACTAAGGATTATGACTAAATTATGCTAAAGGGGTATTTTCTAAGTTGTAATTAAGAAAGAGAAAGGCACTAGGGTCGTGGCATCACCTAGGTGGTTAACTAACAGGTAGAAACTACTAATAATAGATTGACATATTTGGGATCAATGTTATAACCGTTGCACAATTGCACCCACTCTCACACCTCTCGGTAGAGAGAGTGATTTTGCCCAATTGGGTAGGCCAATTAGACCAAGCAATTAGGGTTCAAGTAGGGTGATTACTCTCTTGAGATTTAACCCGTTAATTGGGACTACCATTTCTCATGTGTCCATCCCAATTTCTTGTTGGGTCAATTTTGGGGTCATAAACTCTCTTTCTCAAGAAGAGTCAAAACCCACCAAGCTAGAATCAATTTTTGTAACCACCAATCCTTAATTAAAGCATAAAATTAATCCAAATAACAAACACCCAATATCAATCTATCATTAAGAAGCAACACCCATCAATTACCCACACTAGGGTTGAGCCACAACCCTAGCTAATGGGTTTAGCTAGACATAATTAAAGAAGAAACAGAAGAAATAGATGAAGAACTAAGCATATTAATTAATTGCTAAATTTAAACTACAAGAATCTATGGAAGAATTAATGCTAAAGTGCCCAAAGTAGGCTAATACACGGTTCTCACGAGCGCAGCTCTTGTTCAGAATATATAACTTAAACTAAAAAATGGTAAAATATTCTATTTATAGTGGGCTGAAAAAACTGGACAAAATTGCCAATGCGGGGTCGGTGCGGGCCGCGCAATCATGATCACGGCCGCACTGGCTGGTTGACTTCCATTGCTTCCTTCTGTGAACTGACTGGCGCGGACCGCGAGAAGGTGTGAAGCGGCCACATGAAGTTGTGGTGCGGGTCGTGTGATAGTGACCGCGGCCGCATGGCTTGAGCTTGTCCAAAACTGCATCTCTTCTGAACTCTTTGGCGCGGGCCGCATGGCAAGATAGTGCGGCTGCATGAACTGGACACGGGCCGCGTAAAGTCGACCGCGACCGCATGGACTCTATCTCAAATTGTGCTCTCTCTAAACTCTTTGGTGCGGGCCGCATGGCAAGATAGTGCGGCCGCATGAACTGGACGCGGGCCACGTAAAGTCGACCGCCGCATGGACTCTGTCTCAAATTGTTCCCTCTCTAAACTCTTTGGTGCAGCCGCATGTAGAGTTGTGCGGTCCGTACCAAGCTCTGATTTCCACCACTTCATTGGTCTTTTGACACTTGAGCAGGTTTCACTCCGTTTTGAGCCAATCTTTGACATTTTGTCACTTTGTCGCTCAAACCTGCCATCAAGCACAACCTGTAAGCATTTTGGGACTATTTTGTAGCAAATTATACTCAAAGCATAGGCAAGTATGAGCATAAAACATGTTAAAATCCTACTTATCAACTCCCCCAAATTTAAACCTTTGTTTGTCCTCAAGCAAACAAAATAAGACCCACCCCTCAAAGGAAACATCCAAGTAATTCCAGCTTATCCTAAAGTAACCTCAACAAGCATCAATTGGGACTAACAATTGCCCTCAATACGAATGCATCAGTAACACATTTTAATCTTTGAAAACTTGTGGATCAAGTATGACACAAGAGCATCAAGAGTTGACACATTTCATCAAGGAACTTCTCTCAATTACTTTGGTCATTGTGGAACCCAAACTCACACATCCTCAACTCTCCCTAAGCGAACCTCACCTTTTAGAGTATTGACACACAAACCGAGGTTGATGGACTT
>MU734522.1:25103-55426 GCA_026770625.1 Nicotiana glauca
TTTAGCTCGATCTCGAACACAAGTATTCGCCGCTAAATATTGACATTCGCTCCAAATCTGACGGACTATAGCCTCAGGAAATTGGCCGTCCGGGCCAATCTCAACCACTTGTAAACTAAGATCATCATCCTTGGGTATTATTTGGCATCTCCCAAGCTGTCTCAACACCCGATAAGGAGCATAAGGTTGAATACTTTTAAGCCCCATCAGAAGAAAATGTGGTCGGGCTGCCGGCATATATGCAACTTCATCAACGGGTAACCATCCGAATGTCCACTCAATTTGGCTAGCAGTGAGGGACCTAAAATATGTTGTCCAACCCGTGAACCCTTCTGGCAATTTGACCCCTTTAATCCTTGTGTGGAATTCTTCTATGCATGTTTTCTCTGGAGACCCGTAACTCAAGAATTGAGGACGATGACACAGATGCTCAATCATCCACATTTGTAATAACAAACTGCACCCTGCGAAGAAAGTTTCCCCAGCCTTGCAAGCCGTAAGAGCACGAAATATGTCAGCCAATATCATCGGTGCTAGAGTACTCTTATCCTGGGTAATTAATGTACTAACAACCCCGGCTACCTTTATATCAATATTCCCGTCCTTTCTTGGAAATACCAATAACCCCAGAAAAGCTACCATGAAAGCAAAACGCCGATGTTCTTCCCATTTCTGACGATTTCCCTTGCTACATATTTTGCTTTCTGGGTTGTTGAATCCCCCAATATGGCCATATCGTTGATATATGAAATTTAGAGTACAGAAGCCGTCTACCAAATCCGGGTTGTGAACAGTTCTGATTATTTTCAAAGAGTCCAGAAATCTGTGTACAGCTACGATTCTTGGAGCGATCAAGTATTTGTGCCTCAGAGGAACCTCATCCTTTCCGATATAATATGCCATTTCCTCTAAGGTCGGGGTAAGCTCAAAGTCCGAGAAATGAAATACATTATGAGCTGGGTCCCAACAAGTAATTAATGCCTTGATGATATCACCTCGGGGTGTAATGTCTAATAAACCGGTAAGTCCCTTCAGGTGTTTATTGACTTCCTTTTGCCCTTCTTCGCCCAAATCGTTCCACCACAGACGTAACTCCAAAGGGATTTTATGCATGCTTAAAATTGGTTCATTTCGAATCGTGCTCATCCTGCACATTTATTACGGTGATTTTAATCACTTATTATGTCCTAAAAAGAAAAGACAATATATATTCTTTCACAATTCTAATTTCAAAAATAAAGCTCAATTTTGCAAATACGGCCTTTCAGCACTTCAAATGAAGATTTTAAGGCTGTGCCCGCTGATATTGGGGAATGACTCAAAAAGTGGCCATTTTTGCATAAACAGCCTTCCGGCGCCCTTTAGGGACATTCGGCTATTTTTGACAAAACGGCATCACTTGATTTTTGACATTTTTGACTATTTACACAAAAGAGGTGGTTGGACCCGTTAAGGGTTGCCTACGTATCACGCCCCGAAAGACGAGAATCAAACCGGCGTAGTTCGGGCAAACTATTTTAAAACAAACTTTTTTTTTTCATTTCTAATTTTGGCAAAAATCAAATATCCAAATTATTTTTGAAGGCAAAATTTTCTATTTTTATTGGCAAAACAAACTATATTTTTAATTTTTGAAAACAAAACAAAAATAACGATTGATATTTATTTTCAATAACCCAAATTTTTTTTATATTTTCTTTTGATTTAATTAAAACAAATTATTAAAAATCAACAATCTTTCTATTTTTTAACCCCTTCGCAAAATTTCGACAGTATTTGAGTGTCGGTTTTTCTTCTAAAATCAACAATTGTTATTTTCTCTTTTCTTTTCTCTCAAATTTTTTTTCCTAACCGGTCAGCGTGATGGCCCGAAACAAATAAATGCAACACATAATCATGATGGTCTTATCATATTTGGGTTACCTTTCCTAGATGAACCCAACCCCTGTGTTGAATCCCCTAAGTCATATATGATGCAAAATAAATGTCCCTATTTCTAGGTTCAAAATCTGGTTATTTGTTCTAGACTGTGTACCCGAGCGGACAACTCGAGTCGAGGAGAGGGCTACGTACCGGGAACTAAAAGGTCATCCGGCTTAGTAACTTGTCCGGCCTCTTTCTTATTAAAGGTATTGACACTAACAGAATAGGGAGTCTCAACCAGTAAGCACATCCCCGAAGGTGAGAAGAGAAGGGTTTTCGGCACAATTTATATACAGTTCAAATAATATCAAAGCGGTAAACATTTAGCACATTAATTAAGAACATATAGGGAAATCAGATATAAACAAATACAACAATTATTCCGAGCTTGAATTCTTAAACCCTGAACCAAAGTTCTGGGTTTCTTTTCCCCAGCAGAGTCGCCAGAGCTGTCACACCTCCTTTTAACCGAATTAATACACCCCGGGAAGGGATATAATAAAAGGAAGGAGTTTTTCCAAGTAAAAGACAGTCGGAACGGGATTTATTTATTTAAATTCAGAGTCACCACTTGGAAGATTAATGGTGTTCCAAGTCACCGTTTTAATCCCGAACCGAGGAAAATTATGACTCTGTTAACAGTCTGCGCACCAGAAATCCAGATAAGGAATTCTGTTAACCCGGGAGAAGGTATTAGGCATTCCCGGATTCTGTGATTCTAGCACGGTTGCTCAACTGTTGCATTTGTTTTTTTTATCTAATTTCCATATACATTCTCATTTTATGTGCATTTATGGTAGTCCGCTTTTATTATTGAATTTTACAAGAATTGCAACGTCGTGAAAATGAGTTTCGGGCCACACCGTGCCAGTACGCCTGTGGCCTTAAACACATTTCGACTTCGTTGGGATTTGGATTTGGGTCACATAAATGTGCACCCGTATTTAGGAAAATGATATTATTATTAATTGCGCCTAAAGTACCTACGCATTTGTTAACTTTGAGAAAGACCGTGAAATTCGCTAAACGGTCATTCCAATTCTAATATTTTTTTTATAATCGACTATTAAGTGCCCCGCAATTGTAAATTGATTCATTGGGCGAGGCTCATCTCTATTTTATTCAAGGTCGATCCTAAAGCACACTATATTTTCTATTGGTTTTTGTCTCTAATAATAAAGAAAGAGTCCTAATTATTTAATATTACCTAATGGTTATTACATTTGGGTCATGAGCTCATATGAGCCTAAGCCTTCAATCACTTTGGGCTTGATTGTAGCCCGTATGGCAATAACATCGCCAGGTGTAGCAGGACTGATTGAATCCAGCTTAGGCCCAAGTCCTGGGTCGCGTGTTAAGATGTCCAGGCCCAATGGCCACTAACACAACTATTCTGTTGCCTTAA
The DNA here is from genome assembly GCA_026770625.1 of Nicotiana glauca. Taxonomy (NCBI): domain Eukaryota; kingdom Viridiplantae; phylum Streptophyta; class Magnoliopsida; order Solanales; family Solanaceae; genus Nicotiana; species Nicotiana glauca. The sequence goes on from MU734522.1 coordinate 28,432, forward strand.
CATATTCTTACAAATATTCGAGGAAGTATATAACTTGAACGATTTGTATTAAAACGCTATTTTGATTCAAAATGAAAATGTGAAGGCTAAACTACATTAACTGTACTCAAATTGAATTGCAAACATTACTCATTTTATGCACCTATTTTTTATCAATTACTGGAACTCAACAGGAATTAATTTACAGTTGGACTAATTTAAACATGTCATGGCCATTACCATAATACAAATCGATCAAAAGCATGATTTTAAAAATCGAAACAGGCTAACACAAGTTGAAGCTGGCAAACGATTTCAAATTTCATTACAAACGAGCCGTTCGTGATCATTTAAGGTCCAGAAACTTTTAACTAAATCGGATTCTGATATTGTTACAAATTCGCTACTATCACTAATCTAATATAGAGATCTATACAGTCCTATAGCTAACATGCTTCAAGTACAACTACTGTTACTATAATAGACTAAACTATTGTAAAGTTCAACAGTCCGAGTCCATATAGTTTAGTTACATATTCGAACTATTCCTAATGAATACAAGGACTTCTGATTGGATCTAATATAAAGTGGAAAACAACTTGAAATAACACATAATCATTTTTATTTTTTCTTCGTCGACTTGAATTACATCAGCAAGTATAGAGTTGTACCTGAAAATAGAAGGAAATCAATGAGATTCTAATTTGAAAGTTGAAAATAAGGATCAGCAGTAGAGTTCAATCAGCAACTTTATCACGGATATAGCTTCAGCACACCAGATTCAAACCAGCAGGAGTAACGAATCACCAGAAAACCAACAGCAAATACAGATCAACAGAAAACCAGCATATAACTTGACAATCAGCACCAAATAGCCTTCAAATTGATGTGAGAAACTAATGAAACAGTACGATTTTCGGACTACTTCTATTGTTTTTTGGTATTTTTGAATTTTTGAAATGAAGGATTTCTAAAGTGAAAGCTTAGAATTGCAGAGATTAATGTGAGAGATTTTCAGATTGCCAAAACTTATTCAAAGAAGCATAGGGATGCCTATTTATAGAGTTTAAAAGGGAGGGAAATTCAAACTTTGTTAATTACAAAGTAGTCCCTTTTATTTCAATTTTAACCTTATTGTTTATCAGTTATTCAATTATTACCCTTTATTTATTAAAAATTACACATGTTCCCCTATCTAGAACCTTCCATCTTGGTATATTTTCTATCTTGCCCTCACTTCTATTCAGCATTCACTGAATTACCCTTTTCTTATGTCCATACTACCCTACCTCCTTAGTGTTATTACCCTTAACCCTTTTATTGTTCCCAAATTACCCCTGAATCCCAATAAGATTTACCAACTGACCCTACTGCCCTTTAACATTTTACCCCCTTAATTTTGATTAATTTTCAGAATTAAAAGTTGAATTACCATTAATCAGAACTTAACAACTAAAATCAGTTAAGGACTAAATCAGCTATACTAATTATTATCAATTCAATTCTAACAAAATAACAAATTTAACCAAAACAAAATTATTTCTAAAAATATCAGAATCATAAAAGATTAAGAACTAACAGTTAATTGAAAATTTAGAAACCAACAGAAAATTTTCTTATACTAATTTATTAACCCTAGTTTAGTACTGATTATTAATATCAATATTTAAAAGAAATTAGTTCAAACATCAGAATCCAACAATTTTCACAAAAACAAACAGATAATATTGAAAATATCAGAACCTAATTATTTAATCCTAAGAATGATATCAAAAAATTAATCCCTAACATGCAGAAGCAAATACGCGAAGAAACAAAAATAAATGAAGCAAAAGAAACAAAAGAAAGAAAGACTTAGCTTTATTTTTCCAGATTTTCTACTTTTCTTTTCTTCTTTCTTGTTTTTTTAGTTGAAAGCCTCTTTTTTTTTCCAGAACTTCAGGGCCTTGGGGATATCAGTTTCTTGATTTTTTAGTCATCGGCAGATCTTTGAGTTTTGATTTGAACCTTTTCAGTGGCTTTTATGGCTTGAAAGTTTCAGAATGGGGCTAAGGACGTAAAGAGGAAACCATGGTGTGATTTTGGTTTAATTTGGACGATGTTGTGTTCGCCGGAGTTAGGGTTCCGGCGACACAACTTCGTATATTTGAACAAATTGGGGATGATTCGAGGAAAACGGGGTATAGGGGTGTACTGAGGAGCTCAAGGCGGTCAAACGGTATTAATGGTGTGGTGGTTGGTAAAGGAGATGTCTCCCGCCGGTAGGGTTCCGGCGGGGACTGAGAGAAATTAAGGGCGGCATAAGGTTTGCTGATGGGTTGAAAATGGGTAGGGGGGGCAACATTTGATGTATTAAAAACCTACTAATGAACTGAGACCGTTGGATCAGATGAATCAACGGCTCAGATTCATTATACCAAGAAGCGGCACCGTTTGCTTTTAAATGAATATTCATTCTCGGCCATTAGATTGATCAAACGAACGGCTCAGATCACCTGAAATGAAATGCCGTCGTTTCAATTAATGAGAAGCAAAACCAAGACCGTTGGATACACAAATTTAACGGCTGAGATCTCTTGTACTGAAACCCTGTCGTTTTGTCCAAAAATGGGGCAGACTGGGTATAATCTCTTTTGGGCTTGGACATTTCTAATTTTTGGGCTTTATTAATTGGTGCAATTTATATTAGTCCAAATTTTATTGTATTGTATTTTGTATTATACTTTTCCTTTGGTATTTTTTTTTGTATTTATTTTTTCTTTTGTATTTTCTGTATTTTTTTGTTTTGTATTTATTTTTGATTTATTTAAACTAATTAACTTCTATTTTATGGCAAATTAAAACACAAAATGCTATTTGATTGTCTTTAAATTGTTCAAAAATGAATTAATACTTACTAAATGTAAAATTAATTTCTTAAATGCAAATGCATATTTTGTATCTTTAACATGAATTATTATGCAGCTAATTAACACAAAAATGCAACAAATTTCCACAAAAATTGTAAAATCATTTTGTTTGGATTTTTAGGAATAATTTGCTTAGGGCAAAAATCACGTGCTCACACATCCTCCAAATCTTTAAATCTTATTTTCAAATCTCTAGTTCTAAATCCCTAATTTACACCTCAAAAACATGTAATCTAATTGGATTATTCGATAATAATTCAATATTATGGAGTAGAAATGATCACAAATGACTTACCTCAAGATTTTCCCATGATTTCTTGCTCAAAAATCTCCCCAAGCCGTGTTCTTTCACAAAAAAAAAACGTCAAAATGAGCAAAAAAAACATAACAGCAATATTACACCCGATTCTGGTCGCTAAAAGCCATGTTCGGTCCCTAAAAGTGCCAAATCTGGTCGCTAAAGGTGCGGATCTTGATGCATCGACAATATTTATTTTCATTAAAAAGGCTCTAACTCCACCATACATACTCAGAATTCGATGATTCTTGATTCTATGAGTCACAAATAATAATACAAACATAGCTCTTCAATCGAAACTCAATTAGGAGCTTATTTGATCAGTGTGATACCCATTTCGCTTGTTAAATAATTAACTCATGTTTCGCGTCAATAACCCAATCGCGACTTGATGAAATTATACCAAACTTTCCATATCACTCTTATAATTCATTATCAAAATTTTGGAAGTCTCGAAATCAAATTTTGATCTCTAGAACTAAAAATGAACCTTTGGATCATTACATGCTTATGCTCAAACAGCAAAAATCTTCCAATAACTCTTCTGAAACTTATCCGTGATTCATGGGACCCCGACCAAACATGCCAACAAAACCCATAACATCATTCAAACTTGTTCTAACCTTCGGAATGCTCAAAACAACATCAAAACGTCGAATCGCCCTCAGATTCAAGGCTAAGAATTCCAAAACTTTCGAATTTCGAATTCGATCAAAAAGTCTATCAAACCTCGTCCGAATGACCTGAAATTTTACACACACATCATATTCGACATTACGGACCTGCTCGAACTTTCAAAATTGGAATCCGACCCCGATATCAAAAAGTCAAACTCTCGGTCATACTTCTCAAATACCTTCAAATTTCTATCTTTAGCCAAATGACTTCAAAATGTCCTATGGACCTCCAAATTCACTTTCGATCGTGATCGCCACTCCAAAATCTCCATACGAAGCTATTCTCAGACTCGAAATCCCAAACGGATATCAATATCATTGAAATGCACTTCAACCCAGACTTATGAAATTTCTCAAAAATGCTAACTTCCACAATAGGCGCCAAAATGTTCCCAGGTTTTCGAAAAATTGATTCGGAAATACACCCAAGTTCGAAATCACCATACGAACCTGCTGGAACCTTCAGATCCTGATTCCGAGGTCGGTTACTCTAATATCTTTTCTTAATTGATTCTTCCAACTTAAGGCTTCTGAAATGAGAATTTTCTTTCTAATTTGACTCCGAACTTCCCGGAATTCAACTCCAACCACTCCTACGAGTCATAACACCTGAAATGAAGCTTATCATGTCTTCAAACTACTGAACGACGCGCTAGTACTCAAAATGACCGATCGGGGTCATTACAGAGCGTTTATGAGGGAGAGCTTGGAAAAATCAGTACTCTTTAGAGATTGGATCCGTTCGGAAAGAATAAATTTTGGACTTGCTGAATCACAATCGAAGATAGACGAAGCTTATGAAGAAATTCTATCGGAACTTGCAGAGGATGCTGCTTTGCCCGGAAGCGGTGATGAACAAGCTTCTTTTCCGCCACCACCAACAGAAATTCCTCCGAATCTTGAAGGATTTATGAAAATTGTTAGAGATAATATGTAGACTAATATGTAACTTGTATTTTAACACATCTTCATTAGTTTTTTTTTCTTTTAGTGGTGGTATTACCACCTTGTTATGCTCATTCCATCGGGGGGAGGAATACTAAGAAAGATATTGTCATTTTTTGTTAACGTCGTAATAATAAAAATTATAAGGCATTCCCTTGAATATTTCTTTACAATTTTTTTGTGTTTAAATTTGAATTAGAAGATTCAAGTCACAATTATATAATATAATTTACAAGAAATTGCCTTAGATAAAAAAAATTCAAAAATAAATAGCTGAAACACTTAAGCCCATTTAGGCACGTGGGCCCGGCCCATTTAGCCGGGACCATGTGGGATTAGACCCACAGTGGGCCGGTTCCACCCTTCAAGACCATTAAGATAGGGATCATTTGGCCCGGGACCGCTTGGGTCCGACCCATTTAGCCCATTTAGGTCAGGGACCAGACCACAATATAGCCTTATACTAAAGGTTTCCCGCAAATATTTTAAATGGTCCTCCACTCACAAAAACTTAACTAACATATCGTCCCTGTAAACTTTCATGGATTTCTCTATTTTTTCTTCGAACATCTGGTTTACTCGGCGTTGGTAAGTGGCACCAATATTTTTTAATCCAAATGGCATTACGTTATAGCAGTATGTGCCATACTTAGTGATGAAGGAGGTCTTTTCTTGATCATCTGGGTTCATTCGCATTTGGTTGTACCCGGAGTAGGAATCAAGAAAATTGAGGATCTTGTGGCCGGTTGTGGCATCAATCATGCGATCGATGTTAGGCAAAGGGAAAGAGTCCTTGGGGCATGCCTTATTCAAATCTTTATAATCCACACATATTTTCAGTTTTGTTACCTTTTTTAGGGACTACTACTAAATTTTTTAACAACTCTGTGTATTTGACCATCCTAATGGACCCTATTTTAAGGATTTAGTTACCTGGTCCTTAATGAAAACATGCTTGATCTCGGACTAGTTTCTCCTTTTCTGCTTGACCAAATGGAATTTCAGGTCCAAGATTAGATTGTGAGTGGTGATCACTGGTGGGATCCCTATCATGTCAAGACGGGATCAAGCACCATAATCCATGTTAGCAATAAGAAATTGAATGAGTTTTTTCCTAAGCTCAGGAGTTAACCCTGTGCCAGATATACCTTCCGATCAGGCTGATGTTCGATCATTATGACCTGATCCAGCTCTTCGACCGTTGATTTGGTAGTGTCGAAATCATCAGGTATTATAAAGGATAGAGAAGCCCCGTAATCATGTCCCCTGCTTGTCCGGTTGGGTTGAGGCCGGCATCGGTGATTGCTATTTGGCTTTTTTTGAACTTGGATCATTTGTCGATGAGAGTGTCGATATAGGAATTACTTCATCGATAACTAACATCTCCTTTGCGGTGGGTTTCTCCCCATAGATCGTCTTAATCCTCTATAGTGTTGGGAATTTTAACACCTAGTGAAGGGTCGAGGGAACAACCCATATGTTGTGGATCTATGGTTTCCCGAACAGGGATTGTACCTCATGACCCCTTAAATAACATAAAACCTGGTCTCCTAGATGGTTGTGGCTGCATTTACTAGTAACATTATTTCTCCCTTAGTAGTTTCACAAGCCATGTTGAATCCATTTAGAACCCGGGGTGCATCCACGATTTGGTCTTGTAGGCCGAGTTGTTCTACGACACTTGATCGAATGATGTTGGCTGAGCTACATGGATCAATTAACACATGTTTAACTTAAGATTTATTCATGAATACAGATGTTACTAGTGCATCGTTATAGGGCTACATTATTCCTTCTATGTCCTCGTCGTTGAAAGACAAAGTTCCTTGTAGTATATAATCTCGAGTCTGTTTCTTCCTCGTGATGGATACTTTGGTGCATTTTAACATCGTACGTTGAGGAACATCAACCCCTCCGATGATCATATGAATGAAGTGGTAAGGTTCTTCTTGCTTGGTTTGTTTATCGGAGTCCCTATTATTGAAATGATTTTTGGCTCGATCACTCAAAAAATCCTGAAGGTGCCCGTTATTAAATAACTAGGATACTTCTTCTCTTAATTTGTCGACAATCCTTCCACTCTGTGTCCATGAGTGACATACTATTTGCATATTTGGTTGGGGTTCTCTTTGGGCTGGATTGGTTTTGTAAATGTCGAGGCCATTTGGTATCTTTGATGCGTCCAATAGCCGATACGATGAGAGCTGCATCAATATTAAAGTTGTATTCTGATAATCGTGGTGATTCTATAGGTCCGATAGGCCTATCAAAGTTGTTCTTGCTCATCATCCCTCGAGAGCTCTGGCTTCGATAACTTCTCTTTTCATTTCGTACAGAATTTTTCCCAGGTTCGTTGCTTCTACGATCTCTATTATATGGCTAGTATCGATCTCTATTCAACCTTGGTTCTCGGTCAATATCTCTCTTGATTCTATCAATGGGTCTGGCAGGATAAACAGACCTGAAAGGATCCCCAAGTTGATCGTCTTCGACCCTGATCTTCGATTGGTACAGATTATGCACATCGACTCAAGTAACAGTCGGGTATTCTATTAGATTCTGCTTCAACTGTTGCAAAACCACCGAGCTTCAAACATTGATTCCTTGGGTGAAAGCTTGAATAGCCCGATCATCAGACACCGGTGGCAAGTCCATCCGTTCCATTTGGAATCGAAATACGAATTCTCTAAGCATTTCGTTGTTCTTTTGCTTTACCTTTATTGTCTCAACCTTGATTTCCCCGGCATGTGCCTTCACAAAAGAATCTGCAAGCATATCAAATGATAGAATTAGGTGGTACATTGTGATACCATATCATAACTCTCTTTGACAAGGTCTCTCCGAATTTCTTTAGGAAGACATATTCGATCTCGTGATCCTCTAGATCATTCCCTTTGGTGGAACATGTGTAAAAGGTGACATGCTCGTTCGAATCGGTCGTTTCATTATATTTAGGAATCTCGGGGATGAGAAACTTCTTAGGGATCAGCTTGGGAGCAGTTCTTAGGGGAAAAGGTTTTTACACGAACTTTTTGGAATCCAGGACCCTCAATATCGGCAGTACTTCTGGGATTTGATCGATTCCAGAGTTGTAGGTTTCCATCCTTAATCTTCTTTTCCTCGACTCAATTCATTTTGTCAGTTCCTTGAGCATCTTCATGATTATAGGATTGGTCCTTGATTCTCTCTCATTCGATTACCTTGAGACCGATTAAATTCTGTGGACAAATTCGTGGGATGGCTCGGGCTCAATCCTACTTGGTGGGCAATTCTGGTTCTGGAGCTGGGCTATGGCCGCCTGTTGAGCCTGCAACATTCAAAGGACACCCGCATGTTGATTTTGCCATCTTCACCGCCATGTGTGCTTTGAGCGGCTGATCGAACATCCCTACAGAAGCTACCCTCGGGATCAACATCCAAATTTGTGTTGATGGCTAAATGTGAGTTAACATCGATAGTATCTACAGTAAGGACTCCGTCGAGATCGACCGGGTGTACTTCGTTCCAGGTGCTATGTTATCATTTACATCGTGGTGGCTAAAATCATTATCAACATGCAAGGGTGTTGACTGGGAGTTCGACATTTTGGTTTTGGAATCAAAGATACTCCAAAGAACAAGTGTAAAATAGTATGTGTTATGAAAGTTTGTACTAGGTAACCGCTATTATCCTTAGCCTTACAGTGGGTGCCAAACTGTTTACCCTTAAAATCGGATAACAATTAAATGTATATGCGATTTTATGGATACGCCATACAACTTGATACAAATTAAGAAAATAAATTAATATTAAAATTAACGATAAGAAAATAAATGCAAACCACACGAATTAAACAATCTTAGCCTTGGAGTTTGACCGCCCTCAAGCTAAGAAGTGCCTCAACCGATGTCAGAACAGAATAACAAGATAATGAGAGCTTGAAATAACAGTGTATTGCTTTTTAATGCGTATTATAATGTGTTTTACAAATGATCAAACCTCCCTTTATATAGTAGGGAATCCTACTCTTGATACAATTCTATAAAGGGTAAAAAAATCTCATGAATTGCTAATTAATCGGTCTCTCCTTGATATGTGTCGACATTTCTGCTACGATCTCCAACGGATCGCGGATATTTCAGCCTAACGTTATTTAGTTCGACAAAGTTCCCTCGATCTTGTTCGGTCCCGGAGTCACGAGCGCAACGATTTAACTTTGCGCCTTGATTCGATAATCCGGGGCTCGATATTTTACCTGTCACGTTTCAATCTCGACTGGTCATACAGTAGACGAACCCGATTTTGTCAGTATACAATTATTTCCTCTTTCAGATAAAATTGTTTTATGTTGTTATGAAACTTGATCCAGATCGAGTGATGCGTCTATAAACAACTCATCTGACTGACCAATTTAAACTTCATTTTAAATAGCAACATCGAGAATGTCAAAGACACATAAGTTCCTTTTTCAAAGATACATTTTCGTATATATACATAAAAATAAATATACAGAGTACAAATCTTAAATTGCCGAACATTGCGACTAACTGCACATTTTAGCAATTTTGGCAAGTAAAGAATGTGTCACCTTTTTTTCTTTCCATCTTAGGGTTTTCTTTTAATTTAAATTTTAGTAACATAAATCGGACTCAAAGTCATAGACTCTGTTTTAAAAGTTAGAACTGGGATTCGCCCGGGACTCGCCCTGGAGAGGAGCACTCATAAAACTCCATTGGGCTTATATGTGGGGTTTAGTTCCATGAGACTTATGCTCAGCCGTCGGGGTTTAAGCCCAATACACGCCCAACACATAGCATATTGGGCTCGCCTAATTGAACTTTATATAATTATGTGTAACTAACCTTGTAAATCCTCAAATTTTCTTAATAAATCGTTGACTATTCAAAATTACTTTTTTTAATCATAAATTATTAAGTCGAGAGTATTTTATATTATAATTAAAATAAAAACTATTGCACTTTATCCACTAAGACTACTATAATAGTAAATTTAAATAAATCTATCATTTAAAAGTATTTATTTATTAATTTTTGTTATGTCTTTATTATATAATAGTCCATAACTTTTTATAATTATTTTCCAAAATATTATTTTTTTCAAGCTTACGAGATACAATACTTATTAATTTAATAGCTTATTATTAGCTAGTAACTATTTATAAATAATTAGTTATCATGGTATAGTATGGTGAGTCACTTTATTAACTTGTTAAAACTTAAAAATAAATAATGCTAGAGAACCACATTTAAATAGTGAATTCTGTTCTTATACAAATTATCTTTTAAATAGAAAGTATATTAAATAAAAGGAGTATTTAAAAAATATCAATTGTAATATCGAAATTCTTTCAAGATTCATTACTCCTTAATAAATACATATAAGATTTCGCATCGAATATATTACTTTTGATGTTTGAGTTGTAACGACGTTGCAGCTAATTTGCATATTATGATTTATGTTATACTTTTCGTATTATTCATAATTAAATTATAGTTTACTAATATTTTAAATACATTATTTGTTATAATTTTGTGATAATGTAATTTTATATAAAAAAAATTAATTTTATACTATCTTAAAATTCTTGAAATTAGTAAATATTAAAGATCCGTAGGACTTACGATCCATGTCTCAGGACTTACGCCGCGCCTCTTTAGAGATAAAACGTATCGCCTATCATGGGTGGCTTTCCAACCATGCCCCATGACCCCTTGGGCGCGCCCCCTTACATCCTAGCTAGCCTCCTAATGCCTAGAACCACGAATGGCCCTGTCGTCTTGGCTGCGCCAAGTGACAAGCGCGCATGTGCCTCTATCGCCCCACCGGTATCCCTCGCCAGCGCCCAGCCGTAGGCAGATGCCAACAACACCGCACGCGCCGATCGTGATGCCAAAGACGCAGTTGCTGACAACAGAGTGCTCCAGGATGAAGTTGACATAGAAAACATCAGTTACGACTCCGAGAGAGACCGATAGATGGCAGCCATAGAGGCAACCAAAATTTTTGGCAAATTTGAGGGACTCCAACAGGAGCGCACCGAGGATTTAGCCTACATGGAACAAGAGGCAGACAAGGTGACTTCAATGCAACAAACTATTGACAACATGGCAGACCAGCTCAATGTTGTCAATGTTGCTTTACAAGACCTGCTTCGAGGAGGTGGAAACCAAATCGGGGGCACTGCGAACCCCACTTTCGCGACACAAATACTGAAAATTCCTGAGCCAAAGACATACAGTGGGCTAGGAATGCCAAGGAAGTGGAGAACTTCATCTTTGACGTCGAACAGTATTTCGATGATGTTGGGGGCCTAGAAGAAGCTAAGACGGTAGCAACTACTGCCATGTATCTTCAGGGTGATGCTAAACTCTGGTGGCGGGTGAAGTACGAAGCCATCAGGGCCAGTGAAGATGCTCTCAAGACATGGGCAGAATGGAATTCAACCATACGCCTACAGTTCTTCCCCGAAAATATTGAGTACAGTGTAAGGGGAAAGCTACAGGAGCTCCGCTAGACCAAATCAGTACGGGACTACGTGCGGGAATTCTCCGCGCTCATGCTAAACATACGTGACATGGGGGACAAAGACAATCTCTTCACCTTCCTGGAAGGGTTGAAACCTTATGGCCGTGTAGAGCTACAAAGACATATGGTAGATACCCTACCCAAGGCAATCCAAGCAGCCAAATTCCTTGGGGACTCTCAAGTGGAAGCTCGGAAGGATAGGCCTTAGTTGCCTGCCCGAGAGGGATTCAAAGAGGGCCAGTCTAGCAATGGTGGCCCTAGCAGAAGTGGGGAAGATCGAAGCTCAACTAAATCTAAGGCTCCATCCTCACGCAACAACAGTGTTGCGTCAAACAACAATGACTGGGGAAGAAAGCCTCCTACAGGATATCGTCATTGCAGCGGACCACATTGGAACAATAAGTGCCCACATGCACAGATGAACATCCATTAGGATTTTGATGATAGGACTGATGACAACTCAAACGATGCGGACCAGACTGAACCAGTAGGTGCCTTCTATGCTATTGTTGGCTCCATTTCTGAGGCATTAGCGGAGACAAGTGCTGGTATCCATAAGAAGAAGGACCCATGTCCAGTCACCAAGAAAGGGAAAGAGAAGGCGGATGAGGAGACTCATCTTAAATAATAGAAGACCTTACTGTCCGTTGAGATGAAGGTAAATGGCAAGCCCATTTGGGCTATGATAGACACGGGTGCTACCCACAACTACTTAGCCTCAACTCAGGTGAAGCGCCTTGGTCTAGTTGTAGGGAAAGGTAGAGGTCATGTCAAGGCTATCAACTCACCTCCCCAGCCAGTAGGTGGAATAGTCAAAGAGGTACCGGTGAAGCTTGGCCCTTACGAAAGAAAATTCAACCTGCGAGTGGTGATCATAGATGACTTCGAGTTGATAGTTGGGTTGGAATTCCTAAGGCAAACTAACACCATATCTGTACCATTCGCAGACATGCTACTGATGATGGGAACAAATAGGGTCAAGCCCTTCATTATCCCGTGCATGCCCATGAAAATGGCCGTTAAGAACATCTCGGCCTTGCAGTTGAAGAAGGGGGTCAAAAGAAATGAACCTACGTTCCTGTAACCCTCTGCATTGAAGATATAAAATGCTCCTCGGGTCCCATTTCTGAACCTGTGAAGGAGCTACTACTGAAGTTTGAAGATTTCATGCCACAAGACATGCCAAAGCGGCTCCCTCCTAGGCACACTGTGGATAATGAAATTGAGTTAGTGTCGGGCGCGAAGCCACCTGCCCGGGAGCCTTACAGAATGTCACAACCCGAACTCATCGAGCTTCGGTGACAATTAATGAAAATTCTAGATACAGGGATCATTGTACCCACCAAGTCCCCATACGGGTCCCCTGTTCTATCCAAAAGAAACATGATGGCAGCTTGCGACTCTGTGTGGTTATCGGGCTCTAAACAAAATCACCGTGAATAACAAGTACCCTATTCCTCTATTGGCAGACTTGTTTGACAGACTGGGTGGTGCGATGGTATTTACCAAGATAACCTCAAGAAAAGTTACTGGAAAGTTTGGATTCTAGAGGGTGATGAACACAAGACGACATGTGTGACAAGATATGGGTCGTACGACTTCCTGGTCATGTCGTTCGTCTTGACTAACGCCCCAGCTACATTTTGCACTCTGATGAACCAAGTCTTCCGAGAGTACATTGACAAATTCGTGGTGGTCTACTTGGATAACATTATGGTATTTATCCAAACATTGGAAGAACACCTAGTGCACTTGCGGAAATTCATAGCTCGATTGTGGGAGCATGAACTATATGTGAAGCTATCCAAGTGATCCTTTTTGCAGAATCAAATTGACTTCCTCGGACATGTCATTGAGGAAGGACGGATCAAGATGGACCAACAGAAGATTCAGGCAATCACAGATTGGACGCCGCCTAAGGATGTCACGCCTTGAGGCCGTTCCTTGGCATATGCAACTTCTACCAGCGATTTGTGTAAAACTACTCCCTCATTGCGGTGCCCTTGAAAGAACACCTCAAAAAGATCACACCCTAGGATTGGGGACCGAGGCGGGCGGAGGCTTTCAACGCATTAAAAGCGGCTATGTCTAGTAGCCCCGTCTTGGCCCTCTAAGCCAAGCCATTCGAGGTATAAATGGATGCATCCGACTATTCCCTCGGCGGTGTATTGCTACAAGAAGGTCATCATGTAGCGTACGAGAGTTGGAAGTTGAAGGATGCAGATCGGCGCTTTGCCGCCCATGAGAAAGAATTATTGGTTGTCGTCCACTGCTTGCGACTTTGGAGGCACTATCTGCTGGGGGACCCCATTCGTGGTTAAGACAGACAACACATCAGTAAGCCATTTCATGACCCAGCCGAAGCTGAATGGTTGACAGGCCAGGTAGCAGAAACTTCTAGCTGAATTCCACTTCAACCAGGAGTACTAAAGTGGGATGACCAATCATGTTCCTGATGCGCTCAGTCGGAGAGCTGATCTAGCATTGGTGTGCCTACTTGCCACCCTAAGGGGAAGCGAAGTAGCCACCTCCAACAAGAACCAAATACAGGATCTATTAACCAAGGAACCTACTGCACAGTATTTGGTTGATTTGGTAGGATAGGTGATGATAGGCTATAATTACGTATTTTAGTCGCTTATTACACTCAAGTTGACTGCACTTTAATTGAGTTTTAGCTTTAATCGCTAGTGTTTTGTACTGATTATGTGTTTTATGTCTTGTAGGAGCGATTCCGAGCTATATAGATGTTATAGAATGAAATTAAGTGATTTTCAGCTTTGAATTCTGAGTAAAATCTCAAGGAATTAATCCAGGATCGGGTTCGGGGGTCAAATTTGATAATTAAGAACGAACGAAGACTCGAGGAGGCATATTGTATACTATCTAGTAAAAGAGACATACCTTTTTGCTCAAAACTCTATTTAGGCTCCACAATATATGATTGGAAAGATAACTCAAAGGGCTACAACTTTTATGTTTTATGTTTATCCAAATTCTAAACGGAACAGGGTGAAAAGTAAGTGTTCAGCTGCGCAATCGCGCTAGTCTTACGCGGCCAAGGCAGAATGTTAGGGCAGGTGCATGTCCAGGTGCGCGATCGCGCTAAGAGCGATGGAAAAATAGATCTGAAGGGTACTTTTGGAAGTTCAAGACCAATCCCCTCGACCTAAAAATAGTCTAGCTCACCCACAACAAGGGTGTGCAGCTTTGGAGAGCTGAAGAGGAGCACAAGGAGAGGAAACAAGAGGGCATCAATCCATATCTCCTTCTATGGTGATTTTTTTTACCATTGTTTATGAATTCTTTTGTAGTTTTCATTATTTTTATAAGTAGCTAACTCTTCTAATCTAAGGTTTTGGTTGAACCCATTGGATATGAATTTATTGAGATGTTAATATAGTTTTGATTGGTTGTTAATCTCTATTTGTTCAACTACGTTCTTGTTATAGTTTATTGAAGGGCCCTCAATTAGTTGTGCCTATTCATTATGTATCTACTTGAGAGAGAGTGCATATTTAGGTAGTTGTTTGAACAACATCACACCCGGAGTATAGGCGAGAGTCATAACCGAGTGTTTAGAGGTTGGATTAGAGATAACGGTACCTCGGGTGGAATCTAAAGTGAAGTGTAATGCGAATCTAGCTAGCGTAGCTTGAGAGAGTACGTCTAGTAAATTATCATAATTACTTGAGAGAGAGTTATTGTAGCTGGAGAGTTCATGATTAATAGAGGCAACTAATTCAAAGCTATAAAAAATATACAACTAAGGAAATCAACAACAGGGGAAACCATTACCTTAGACCTTTATTTCAATTGTCTACAACTGCGTGTTAGTTATTCTTTAGTTTATTATTATTGTTCAGCTATAGTAGTATAAACAACGCCAACTATCATTCTCAAAGTTTGAGAAGGTTGACTAATAAGAATTTAGTACTCTAAAGGCTGCAATTGATACGTTAATTCCTTGTGGGATTCGACTCTGGGCATAATACCCCAGATTATATTTGCAACGCCCGCTTAGTCTTTTAATAGGCACAGTTGAGCATGACCAACATGCCAAGACTCGCTAGTCCTACATGGAAGATGGTTTTTTGAAAGTGAAAGGGAAACGATTTTATGTTCCTAATGGAGGAAATATGTGAAGGACTATTCTGGCGGAATATCATGATACTCTGTGGGCTGGCCATCTTGGGGAAGAACATACTATAGAGTTACTTCTCCATGCATATTATTGGCCTCAAATGGCTGATGACGTCGCTCAGTATGTGAAAACTTCTCTAGTATTCCAGAAAGACAAGTAGGACCTCTTGACACAGGGGGGACTTTTGGAACCACTAGCTGTCCTAAAGAGACCTTGGGAAAGTGTATCCCTGGATTTCATTACCGGATTGCCCAAGGTTAGAGATCTTGCAACTATCTTGGTTGTGGTGGATCGGTTTTCCAAGTATGTTACCTTTATTGCAGCCCCACAATATATATCAACAAAATATGCAGCTCGACTCTTCTTCTCTCATGTCGTCAAATATTAGGGCCTACCCAAATCAGTGATCGTGACTCACGCTTCACTAGCAACTTTTGGAGACAACTCTTTAAGTGCCTTAGGTCAAAATTAAGTCACAGCTCAAGTTTTCATCCACAATCTGATGGCCAGACGGAGCAGTTCAAAGGTATGTTAGTGGAGGAATATCTCCCCCACTTTGTAACCGGGTCGCTGAAGAATTGGGTGAAGCTTGTGGATGCTACTCAACTATGTTTCAATTTACAAAAGAGTTATAGCATAAACAAAATCGCTTTTGAAATTGTTACCAGACAATAACCGCTACTCCCACACATAATGACTGTAACAAGCATGTCTAAATCTCCTCGAGCTTCTAGCTTCTCAAAAGAATGGAAGCAAAATTTGTAGATAGTGCGGAGCTATCTTGACAAAGCTCAAAAGCGGATGAAGAAGCATGCTAATCAAAATCGTCACTTTATTAAATACCAAGTAGGAAACAAAGTGATGGTCAAAATTCCAAAGCGGTACTTATTTGTGGGGGTCCATGACTCTCGCCTATTGCAAAAATACACTGGACCATTGTCCATTAAAAGGCGCATTGGGAAAGTTGCATATTGGGTGGATACCCCAGTATGGTGAAAAATTCATCCTGTCTTCCATGTTAGTCTCTTGAAACCTTTCCGGGAAGACACGGAGGATCCTTCACGGAGACAACTCACAATACCCAGTATTCAAGGTCCCAATTCAACAGGTAAAAGGCGTGTTGAAGCTATCCTTGATGATAGAGTGATTCGTGCCTCAAGAACTTATCACCAAAAGTTCTTGGTGAAATGGCAGGAATGTGATGCAGAGGAGAATACTTGGGAGAGGGGAACAAACCTCAAAGCCTACAAGAGCTTAATTGAAGATTATATTACAAATAAGGCGCCGAGGACGTTGCTAATTCAGGTGGGGTATAATGTCATGAACGGATTTCCAGCCATGCCCCATGACCCCTTGGATGCGCCCCGTGGCGTCTTAGCAGGCTTCTCAATACTTAGCGTCACGAATGGGACCTTGGTCTTGGCCGCACCAAGTGACAAGCACACATGTGCCTCTGTCGCCCCACCGATATCGCTTACCAGCTCCCAGCCGCAGGCAGATGCCAACAGCACCGCGTGAAGATGGGGATTAGGGGTACATGATGTGTGGCTTGGAATGAAGCAGCATTAGCAAAGTATGTAAGAAGTATTGAACAAAAAAGTGATATTTTGTGAGTCAGATGGGTGAATCACATTTATATAAAAGGGAAGGATTGATGGCAGTATAAACCACCATAGGACTGTAGATGGTACTGGAAGAAGATTTGTGACATTAAAGATAGATTTGAAATTGGATTCGAACAACAAGGCTGGAAATGAAAGAATAAATAATGTACAGTAAAAAATGGATATAAATGGAGAAGAGGAGAAACACCTAAATGGCCATATTCTAGATGGGTCCGAAACAAATTGAATGTGCCAAAACACTGCTTCATAGGTTGGCTGATTATGAATACAGATTACTTACAAAGGATTGACTACACATGATAGGAGTGAGCCATGAGAAGACATGTCTTCTATGTGGTATGTATGACGAAACAATTCAGACTTAGACTTTGAGTATCAATTTTCAAGAAGAAGTGTTGAGGAACTATGCAGATGGTTGGGATTAAAGATCAACCATTTAGATCAACATAATGTATGAAGGAAGATAGAAAGATGTATCAAAGGAAGAATATGTAGAGAATTTGTGACTTCCATCATAGTAGCAATCATGTATGGAATATGAAAAGTAAGAAATGAAGCTCTATGGAACCAAGCAATGCTAATTCCAGAAATATGTGGCAGAGTATCAAAGAGGATAGAAAACACTGAATGCAACTGATAGTAGACAGTACAAAAAATAGGAAAGAAAAGGAATGGATAAATCTCTTGTATAGATAACATACTATAGAGCAAACCTACCTAGTAGGGGTGCATCGAGGTAAGCCAAAGTAGAATAGCTTGTAGTTATAGTATGGTTACAAATTTGTAAATGTCATTGTCAGGTGAAGATCAATAAAAAAATTCTTTCAACAAAAAAAAAAAAAAGATTCCCTCTCTTTTTAATTAAGAAATGAAGCAGGTCAAATTTTAGAAAAAGAAAAATCATGGTACAGTTTCTATTCTTAATCAATAATTTAATATAGAAAATGATAGTAATAACTTGTCTAAAGGAATAGTACCACCATGCATCGCGCTATAGTACTACCATCATCTTAACTAGAATTGAGCATATATCGGGTATAACCGATAGCCCGAACAGATAAAACAATATTGAATTATTGATATCGGGTTATTGGGTAAATAGCTTAATAATGATTTAATGTTATTTGAATATTATCGATTTGGGTCTCGGTTTGCCTAATTTTATTAACGGTTTAACCTATAACCTAATAAGCTTTGTTAAAATTATATATTATTTCACCTATTAAGTATATAAAGTCACTTTATGGATTCATTCTCTCATTATTTTAATTCTCTTAACTAGGGTTGGGAAAATATCGGGTATAACCAATAGCCCGAACCAAAAGAAGCTTATTGGGGTATCAATATCGGGTTATTGGGTTAACGGTTCGGTAACGGTTTTGTATTTTTTTTATTATTGGGGTATTGGTTCGGGCCAAGATTTGTCCAATTTCTTAACGGATTAATCGATAACTCAATAAGATTTAATAAAATTAGGATTTTACACTTAAGTATATAAATACATATAGGGCTTCATTCTCTCTTTTTCTCCCAATTTTCCAGCCACATTCGAGATTTAAGTTTCCGGTTCACTCTCCAGACTCTGATTCAATTCTTGAACAGTTCTTCTTCAAAATTCAAAGTACAACCACATTCTTAGAATCTTAGCGTAAGATTGTATTCAAAAATTACTTCTTCATTAAGAACAAATTTCGTTCATTTCTTTTGAGTTTTACAGTAGAGTCCGATAACAAAAATATAGGTTTTTTGATTATTTTCGATTCTTTATTTTGTGCTCATGTTTTAGTACTATGTTTGTACTGTTAATTTTAAGGTAAAATTGCTACTACTTTATATTATTATTAATGTATTTGGACAACTGTTGTTGAAGAATTAACACTATTTCAGTTGTGTTTGGACAACTGCTGAATTACGAGTATTCTTGTTTCTCTTGCTACAATTGGACTCTGGAAAATGACATTGATCTCTTGATTTTGGTTTGGCAGGAAATCAAAAAGTTATAATTTATGTTCATGTTAACTAATATTTCCCGTAAATTGGAGATGGAATGCTTTTGGAGTTGTAATATCAATTTTTGAGATTGCACAGGTCATGAATTTGTCAAAATAAAACATGCTTCAAATTTTTAGTTGTGGCTAGAATGCAGAATTAGGTAGTATACTATTTGTGAATTCTTCTCTTTTTTTGCTTAACTCGAGTTAATTGACTTCTCTTTTTTTCTTAGCTCTAGATTGAGTTATGTTATCGGATAAACCGATAATGAACGATAATTGATTAACCGATAACTAATATCTTATCGGTTTGATTATCGGTTTATCATATTTGTAAACAGATCACTGATATGCTAAACCGATAATATTCATAACCGAACCAAACCGACTGATACCCACCCCTAGTTTTAACATTATTTGTAAGTGGCAATAAATTCTGCAGACAAGTCATAAATATAGTAATGAAAATATATCAAGCTCCGGAACAAAAATCCGAACTCGGTAGCAATAAAGTCAAACTTTGGTCAAAAGTTTAAATTCATTAAACCTTTAAACTTCAAATATTTAAAAAAAATGCGATAACTCGAGGTAGGGACTTTCGAATTTTATTCCGGGCATACATCCAAGTTTCTAATCATGATATGGACCTACCGGGACCGTTAAATTACAGATCCGGATTCGTTTTCTCAAAATGTTGACCAAAGTCAACTCAAGAGGATTTTTAAGGCATAATTTCATATTTTATCAATTTTTAACATAAAATTCTTCCGGAAAAAATACGGGTTGTGCACACAAATCGCAAAAGATTAATATGAGATATTTGAGGTTTTTGAAGCACAAAATTAAGGTTTATAACTCTAGATATGTGACGACCCGGCCGATCATCTTAAGAATTAATGCCCCGATCCCCTATTAACTGCTTCCCGCCGAGTTATTTCTACTATTTTTATTCGCCGGAACATTCGGTTTTGAGTTTCGGAGAGTTATGGGATACTTAGTCCCTAAACGAGAGCTTAAGTGTTGGAAAGTTGATCATAGTTGGAACAATGTGAAGACAGTCTTGGAATGAAAATTCGATGGTTCCGTTAGCTCCGTTAGGTGATTTCGGGCTTAGGAACGTGGTCGGATTGTGTTTTGGAGGTCCGTAGCTAATTTAGGCTTGAAATGCCGAAATGTCAAATTTTGAAGTTTCCGGTTCAATAGTGAGATTTTGATCCGAGGGTCGGAATAGAATTTCGGAAGTTGGAGTAGCTCTGTAATGTTGAATGTGAAGTGTGTGCAAAATTTCAGGTCGTTCGGACGAGGTTTGATAGACTTTTTGATCGAAAGTGTATTTTTGAGGATTTTGGAGTTCTTAGGCTTAAATCCATGATTAATTCAAACTTTCGATGTTTTTTCAAGTGTTTTAAGGATTGGTACAAGTTTGGGTAGTGATTTGACTTGTTGGTGCCTTTGGTTGAGGTCTCGGAGGCCTCGGAGTGAATTCAGATAGTTGACGAAGGAAATTTTGGAGTTTAAGTTGCAGCTTCAGCTACTGGTGTTGTCATAACCGCACCTGCGGTTTGGTTTCCGTAGGTGCGATGCCGCAGAAGCGGCTAAGCGGCTGCAGAAGCAAAATTTTGGCCATCTCTTCAGGAACCGCAGATGCAGTATATTTTTCGCAGAAGCGGTACCGCACCTGCGGGTAAAGGGCCGTAGATGCGGATTTTGGCCTTTAAGTGGGAAATCGCATATGCGACATTTGTTCCGCCGAAGCGGGACCGCAGATGCGATATTTGTTCCACAAAAACGGGATCGCAGATACGGTCCCAGGACCGCAGATGTGAAAACTGCCGGGCATTATTTTTAAAAGGGGTTCCGCGACTTTGAGGTTTATTTCACCATTTTTATCTCGGCTTGGGAGCTTTTGGGACGATTTGAAAGAGGGATTTCAAGGGAATTTCATTGAGGTAAGGAATTTGGACCTAAAACTCGTTCCTATGCTATTATTTCATGGATTGGAGCTAGAAATTATAGAAATTAACGGTGAAAATTTGGGGAAACTAGGGCTTAGTGTTGGAGACCTTTGAGTGATGATTTGAGGGACCAATTGAGGTCTGATTTTGGTAATTTTAGTATGCATGAACTCGTGAGAGTGTGAGGATTCTGAAAACATAAATTTTACCCGATTCCGAGATGTGATCCTGAGAGGCGTTTTGGTCATTTTACCAAATTTTACGTATTAGCTTAGAATTTAATTATAGAATTAGTTACTTGAGGTGTTATTTACAATATGAAATAGAATTGAATAAATTTGGGACATTTGGAGTCAAGTACTCATGGCAAAGACATGGTTTCGGGTTGATTTGAGCTTGTTCGAGGTAAGTGGCCTGTCGAACCTTGCGTGGGGGACCTTTTCCTTAGGATTTGGTATATTTGTTAATTGAAATGCCTTGTACGTAAGGTGACGAGTGAGCACTTGTGCTAATTGTTGGAAATCCGATTTTCATTAAGTACTAGTATGTTTACTTCCCTGTTTAGTTCTTGTATTATTTAAAGCCTGTGTTAGCTTAGTAAAAGCATGCCTAAGTGATTAAATTGCCTTAATTGTTTAACTACTTTACCTGAAGTCTGTGCAGCATGCTAGGCTAGACTAGTTGTTTGCCTTAATATGAAGTTTGATAGTTTTCTGAGCATTTCTCCTGTTGTTGTTGTGTGTTCACATTGGGATTACGAATGTGGGATTCCGGTAGCTCCCCCTTGTCTGAATATATTTAGGACTACAGATGTGAGATTCCGGTAGATCCCCCTGTACAGTTATATGGAACTACGAGAATGCACCCGGTTGATTCCCCCAGTACTGGGTATTTATGTTTGGGACAACGGGATTCCGGTAGATTCCCGTGTACTAGGAGCTGGACTACGGGACGGTATCCCGAGAGACTTATTAGATATGTATATTTGAGACTTCAGGACGGTATCCTAGAAGATCCCTGGTTGATATTCTTAGAGTTGAGCTGCATTTTCCTTCGGTATTTACATTGTTTCTGTGTATTTGTTGTTGTCCTTTATATCTGTGTTACTTTCACTGGTGCTCATACTTGTACTATTTTCTGTTCTATACTGTCGAATTAAATCTTTTATTTAACCTTAGTAGGACCCTAACCTTCCTCGTCACTACTCAACCGAGGTTAGGCTTGACAGTTACTGAGTACCGTTGTGGTGTACTATTCATGTCCTTTCTACGCATGTTTTTCATGTGCAGATCCAGGCATCTCTACTCAGGCTTACCATTCTTGAGGCGAGGCAATTCTACGGGACTTTGAGGTATATCTGTCGCGTCCGCAGACCGAGGAGTCTCTTTCTATTCCTTCATTTCGTATTTAGCCCTTCTGTACTTTTTGTTCTTGTTAGACATTCCGGAGATTAGAGCTATGTAGTGTTTTCTCAATTTGTGGATCCGTGATTTTCCGGATTTTGGGATTGTATAACAGATTTGAGAAGTTATGTATATATGCCGAGCGGCATTTAAATATTGTTTCCTTCAATTATTTTCGGCTTTTGATTATTTATTCCGCAAGTGTAACGTATTTTCCACATTTGTTAGGCTTACCCAATCACGGAGGACAAAATAGGATCGTGACAAAATAACTCATCAGGTCATCACAACAATTGATGCAAATCCAATACATACACATTACTGAGTTCCTGATCAATAATAGCATACACTGGAAAGAACCAAGAAGATGCTGCTTCATTTATTAAGCCCAACTTGATCGCCCACTTGTAATTAATTTATATAAAAACTGTAACCCTTTAGTTTGTAATAGCCTTTTGTTCTATTTTTCTTCTTCGGATTATAATATCTCATGCAACTTGTCCGTACAAAAACAAAGCTAAGAAAATTACCTGGAGCGTCAATAATTAATTCATCTAGCTGCCCGAGCTAGTTATTTTTAGAATTTAATATTTTACTACGATATTGTAAATAATTTTACACTGACACGCTGTCCGCTTTATCTTTTAGTTACTAGCTCAACTTATTTTTAATAATTATATATAATTATCATTTAAATATTTGTTTGCAATATCAAAAATAAAAATAAACTTTATTTTGAATACCAACATCGAGAATGTCAAAGACACACAAGTTCCTTTTTCAAAAATACATTTTCGTATATATACATAAAAATAAAATATACAGAATTCAAAGCTTAAATTGCCTCAAACATTGCGGCCAACTGCACGTTTTAGCATTTTTGGCAAGTAAAGAATGTCTCTCCTTTTTTTATTTCCATATTAGGGTTTTATTTTTATTTTAATTTAAGTGACTGAAATAGGAGTCAAAGTCATAGACGAAACACAATTTGGTCTGCATTGTTAATGTGCCAATCTTCATTCATATCAGACGGTTGTTCTGTGACCAAGTAAAAGCTTTACGGAGTCTTTATTTCTACAACTATATTCTATGTATTAAAAACAAATTCTCTACGCACACAATAAATAAATAAAGATATGTACTACAATTCAAAATAGGTCAATTTTTTTTAACCAATGATGTCTAAATGAGATGCGTAGTAGATATAATATCTAATGTAGTTATGATTATATAACAAAAAGATTCCCTCTCTTTAATTTTTAATTAAGAAATGAAGCAGGTCAAAATTTAGAAAAAGGAAAAACGTGGTATAGTTTCTATTCTTAATAAATAATTCAATATAGAAAATGATAGTAATAAGAAATAATTACAAGAAAATACACATGACTTCACACTATAACAAAAAAAATGGCTCATGTTTTTAAGTTTTAACCAACCTGGCCCGTAGTTTACATATTTTGAAACCACTAGCAAATTCAAAATCTGTATACTTACAGCCAATGCTTTTAAAAGCTATGTAGTTAAATTTGTATTCTCACAACCATTGCTTTCACTCTCTTTTCTTGTCACATCTTCTACATATGCTTCAAGGGGTCGTCCACCATTACTGTTTCTCCCCATGTGTCACCTGGTTGCAATATAAGAAAATTGAAGAGTAGAAGTCCACAATTGAAGGTCATTCAAAGCTTTGCTTTTGAAATCGAATTTTTTGAGTTTGTTAGTTGTTTGGATTGGGTATTGTTCCAATTGATTGAAAATATCAAAAGGAGTTCAAAATTTAAATTTGAAGTAGATTTGAGTTAAATTTCAGAAAAAACGCAAGGAAGAAGATGAAGTCAGTTTTTTGTATAATTATGTATAATCTTGTATAATAGTGTATACAAATGTATAAACACATCTTATACATAATTATACACTTTTATACACCTTTATACAAGCGTCCGTAGACGAACTTCTTCCACAATTTTCTGTTGCAATTTTTGTTCAAAACCAATCCAAATCTTCATTAAATGACTTCAAGTTTTATATTCAACCTCCTTATACTATTTCTAACAAGTCTAAATAATACCCACTCTAAATTTCTCACAAAATCAAGTTTGGAATTTAAACCCACATAGTTAAGCTTGTTAAAAATCTAATTCACCACCCAAATGGATTTAATTATTTAGCTAATATTTGAGTCAGTTACTGATTCGAAAAGTAACTTAAAAGTTTGAGCAATCTTATTTAAAATAAAATAGTAATTTCGAGAACTTATTGAAGTTGAATGTTGAATATTAGCCTATTATTTCTGGAGTAGTTAGTTGTAAATTGAAATATGGGCTATAAAATTGAAAAGTAGGGAACCCAGTTATTTTTATGTGAATTTTCTCTAGTAATAACTTGTCTAAAGGAATAGTACCACCATTCATTGCTATAGTACTACCATCGTTTAACATTGTTTTGTAAGTGTCAATAAATATCGAGTGTGAGTAAATTTTTACCTTTAGATATGTGTCTTTAGACTCGGGAGGTCTGGTTGATATTATTTTGTTGATTATATAGAGGGCTCTTTGGTTTATTTTAAGTTAAGATCATATTTTTCCTAATTAAAACTTGCAAATTTGGACCAGATACGAAACATTGTTATTTATGTTTAGCGC
Source organism: Nicotiana glauca (assembly GCA_026770625.1). Lineage (NCBI taxonomy): Eukaryota > Viridiplantae > Streptophyta > Magnoliopsida > Solanales > Solanaceae > Nicotiana > Nicotiana glauca. Next base: position 53,525 of record MU734522.1, read on the forward strand.
TCATCATGTAAACGACAAAATAATAAAATTTTATATTTTAATATTCGGATCAATCAATAGAAATAAAAATTGAGTATTCATCAGTTCAGAGGCGGATCCAGGATTTCCGGAGGATGGGTTCACCATTATTATTTTTTATACAAATTAAACCAAAAGGATGGTAAGGGATTTGATCCCCTGACCTTAGGATATTGGAAACAAGAGATATTGGATCCCCTGACATTAGAGATATTGGAAACATGTTATACATGGTAGATCCGCCCCTGCCATTCATCACAATATTCGAATCTTACAAGCGATATAAACTCCACTCTTCACTCTCATATTAAGATATGCGGAGTGCGTATAAACATAACTAGTTAATTTTTTTTTTGCTAATAAACATAACTAGTTATAGTTATACTACTACAATACATAACTAGTTAATTTGGGAATAAGAAAGTTTCAGTACTTTTAAAACAAAAAATTCAAGCAAATATGGATAGGGTAATATTGACAAGAATGACATTACTTTGAGAAGAAAAAGAAGTGAAGAGGCAAAGAGCAATACCAATTTTGAAGAACTGAAGACGAGATTTAAAGCTTGTCGATGCCGATTATAACACTTTCTCCCGTTCTTGACTGTCAAAATAAATTTTAAACATTCAAATAATCAACAATATTTCAACCCAACTTCAGTACTTCACAAATCAAAGAAAAAGATAAAGAAACAAAAAAAGCAGTAAGATTGATAAAGAAATTGAAAAAATATGTGACCTTAGTTTGCAAAAAAGTTGGTATTTTGTTGTTGCGGAAGACTTGGGGTTAGAGAGTGTTTTCTGGAGAGGTGCTTTTGATTTAGGGATTTTGAAAATTGACTAAGAAAGAGTTGTGTACTACTAAAGAGGAAACGAAAAGAAGAATGTCTCTTACATTGTGTTTGTGGGCCAGGAGCATGGGACTAATTTATTAATAATTAAAAAGTGAAATAATGATAATTTTAAAAGAGGAAAAGTGGGGAATCGAACTACTGACCTGGTACATGGAAGGTTCACTCTTCTACCAGTACTCTACAATGCTCACTTGAGGATGGATTCACCCATACATATTTAAGTATTTTATGTTGAAATTTACTGTTGCTATACTCAGTTTAGGGAGAGGAGGATGGGTTCACGTGACCCACCCCCTCCCAAGTAAATCCGCCTCTGCATCAGTTCTGTGTCACGACTCATCGGCTCGATAATGGGTATACATGTTCCTAGAAGGACAAAAAATATTTTTGATTCGAAAATGGAAAACAAAATATCCATATATCTTTATCTGAAGTGTCAAGTGTATTGGTTAAATTTACATGTTCATCACGCCCAAGTTATTATAACATGCAAAGTATTAATAATGTACAAGATAATTTATGTTGATAAAGAATTAAGTAGTTAAGATAAATACTTGAAAATTTATAAGAAAATACGGGACAACCTGCAAGGGTGGCTGAGTTGGTTGAGCAGAAAATTCCCAAATGGGAGGTCGTAGGTTTGAAACCCCTACATTCTATCTCGGTCGAGCTTGTCGTACTGGATTTGACTAGTGTGATTTACCTCTTCAGTGGATTTGCAAGCTATTGTATTAGAGCGGAGTTTACCCAGAACACACCCAAAAATAGTAGCTACGGATTCCTAATTTAAAAATAAAATATAATGTGGGACACATGGAGAAGAAAAAAAGACAAATTAGGCTAAAGTTTACTACTAGTATTACTTAGCCAACTAGCAAATGGACAAGACTGCATTTTGTCTAAAATCAATGAACTATGGAGGGTCCAAGAAGATATTGCCTTTTTCCTTGTCCGATATTTAGGCTTTCTTGACATGGAATTGAAGTGGAGAATATTATTACCAAAAAAAAAAAAAGGAAGTGGAGAATATT
>MU734522.1:55530-66686 GCA_026770625.1 Nicotiana glauca
AAAAAAAAAAAAAAGGAAGTGGAGAATATTACAAAGCAAGTTTTTATTACTTTTGAACTTACAAGTGTTGAACTTAAGACAAGATGGGTTGCTATGATTGTATGCACCCTCCACTTTCAATCAAGAGGTTATGAGTTCGAGTCATATCAAGAGTAAGGTGGGGACATTCTTGGAGGGAAGGATACCGAAGGTCTATTGGAAACAAACTCTCTATTTCAGGATAGGTAGAACTGTCAATATGGGCGGGGCCGGGCTAGCCAGCCCAGCCCACGTGGGCTTTAACAATTGACTGGTTGGGCTGGGCTAGCCCACTATTTTGATGGGCCTTATAGTGATCAGCCCACTCATCCCTATGTGGGTTGTAGGCCTCCATGGGCCGGCCCATCATTTTCTAAAATATAATTTTATTTTTTATTTAAAAGCTAAAAAAATCTTATTGAAAAAATTTCAGAAAACTTAATACGTATACTGTTCCAATCTTTCACAATAAACACTAAAAAAGTGAAAGACAAGACTCTATTTCATTCACTAAAAGTCAAAACTTAAACAAACTATTCAAGAGAACGTACATGACGCTTATGAGATGTCCAACGTATCATCTTCATCAATCATATTTGAATCCGCTTGTGAGAAGGTTGTCTTAACATCTTCACTTTCACTTACATCTACAATTTGTATGCAATATTAGTTAGTTAAATATTAAAAACAATTAAATTTTAAAAACTAATAAATGTTTTAAGACTTTTATCTTTTAATATGATGAGCTTAATAAACTTTAAGCTTGGAATACTCTTCTTGGTATTTTTTATGTCATATAATTTTAATTTTATATTTATATATTAAATACATATTTTTATTAGGATCACGGGTCGGCGCAGCCCAGCCTCAGTCAAGCCTCAAGGGCCATGGGCTTATTCGGGCCGGATTTAAAAGTCTTGTTCATAAATGGGCTCCAAAAAGTCTAGCCCATCCCTGCTAAAATACGTGTTGGGTTGGGCTGGCCCAACGGGCCAAGTCCATATTGACGGCTCTAGGTAGGGTAGGGGTAAGGTATGCATAAACACTACCCTCCCTAAATTCCACTAATAAAATTATATTGAGCTGTTGGTATTGTTGAACTTACAAATTTAAAATATCATGGTATAGCCAGTTTTCACACTGGTCAATAAAAAATAGCCATCGTTTACCAAGTCAATGAAAAATAGCCTCTATTTTGCTGTAACAGGGACCGATTCAGTATAATATACGGGAGTTCTGGTGCATTTGTGTACGAACTCCAGCATATTATGTTGGACCGGTATACTTTGCTAACTCCTGTAAAATTTGCGGGAGACTAGAGCACCAGTGCTCCAAAATCCAGTATATTATACTGGACAATTATACTTGCTGGAACTCCCGTAAAATTTGCAGGAGTTCCAGCATAATTATGCTTGAAGTCCCATAAAATTTGCGGGAGTTCCAGCATAATTATCGTGGAACTCCCGTAAAATTTACGGGAGTTCAAGCATACTTATGCTGGAACTCCCATAAAATTTGCGGGCGTATTTTTCCGGATTTTGAACAGTGTTTTCGCTCAGATTTAAAGTGGCTAAATTTCGATGACTTTTCAAACTTGGCTGTTTTCCAACGACCAGTGGTAAATCTGGCTATTTTTAAATTTCTCCCCCAAATATCATGGTATAGCCATTTTTCACACTGGTCAATAAAAAATAGTCACTGTTTACCAAGTCAATGAAAAATAGCACTATTTTGCTGCAACAGGGACCGGTCCAGTATAATATACGGGAGTTCTAGTTCATTTGTGTACAAACTCCAGCATATTATGCTGGACCGGTATACTTTGCTAACTCCTGTAAAATTTGCGGGAGACAGGAGCACCAGTGCTCCAAACTCTAGTATATTATACGAGACAATTATACTTGCTGGAACTCCGTAAAATTTACGGGAGTTCCAACATAGTTATCCTGAAACTCCCATAAAATTTACGGGAGTTCAAGTATACTTATGCTGGAACTCCCGTAAAATTTGCGGGAGTATTTTTTCGGATTTTGAACAGTATTTTCGCTCAGATTTAAAGTGGCTAAATTTTGATGACTTTTGAAACTTAGCTATTTTTCAACGACCAGTGGTAAATCTGGCTATTTTTAAATTTCTCCCCCAAATATCATGGTAAAGCCAGTTTTCACACTGGTCAATGAAAAATAGCCAGCGTTTACCAAGTCAATGAAAAATAGCCATTATTTTGCTGCAACGGGGACTGATCCAGTATAATATGCCGGAGTTCTGGTGCATTTGTGTATGAACTCTAGCATATTATGTTGGACCGATATACTTTGCTAACTCCTGTAAAATTTGCGGGAGACTGGAGCACCAGTGCTCCAAACTCCAATATATTATACTGGACAATTATACTTGCTGGAACTCCCGTAAAATGTGCAGGAGTTCCAGCATAATTATGCTTGAACTCCCGTAAAATTTGCGGGAGTTCCAGCATAGTTATCGTGGAACTCCCGTAAAATTTGCGGGCGTATTTTTTCGGATTTTGAACAGTGTTTTCGCTCAGATTTAAAGTGACTAAATTTTAATAACTTTTGAAATTTTGCTATTTTTCAACGATCAGTGATAAATTTGGCTATTTTTGAATTTCTCCCAATGTAACTTCCTAGTATTTACTTTTAATGGTGTACAAAAAAGTGGAAAATTTTACTTACTTTTCGTGTTTCACTTTTCTTGTGCAAGAGAAATATCTTACTTAATCTGCGGATAAATCAAATAAGGCACAGACCTTTACGCAAAATAGAAATTTAACGGATGAGTCTGAATATTAATCCACACGAATTATCATTTTCAATATCTTGTTTTTACTGTCATTTCAAACTCCTATAAATTTACTTAGTTAGAAACGTATTTATTGTATTTCAAATCACAAATAAACCTTATATCCGTATTACATATGGCTTCGTAGTCATATTTATGTTCATGAAGCCATAGATAATTTATCTATTCATGTTCATGAAGTCCTACATAATAAGGTTATCCATAGTATCCACCGGTTAATCCTTTTTTATTCGTATTACATATAGGTCAGGTCCGATAATTTATCTGATTTTTTATTATCTGTTTGACCCATACCATACCCAATCCGACCTGATCGTTTGCCACCCCTAGAAATAGATGAGATATCTCTTGTTAACCATAAGTTTCGTGTTAGAGTTCTGAAAATAAATGAAATTTTTTTAAATAGTGATCTCTTCTCCTTTAGTGAATCTTACACCGCAATCAACCAAAAAGAAAAATAATATTTACGATAATTTAAATATTGTAAGAATTTCTACTCCATAATTATTGTTTAAAACAACATGTTATCATGAAATCCAATAGTGTGATTTAGTGACCTATGAAGTGCTTGAGAATCATGAAGTTTCAGATTCAAATATCAACATAACCAACAAAATACTAACTAATTTTTGCAATTTGTACAAGATTTTATCATAGAGAACTCCTAAATAAAACAGATACTCCATGAAGTAAAAAGGATAGCTCAATGCATAAAATATTTTGTATTCGTGCGGAGTTTGGAGAAGGGATGAATCAAAGGATGTGGTGTAATAGCATGTTTGGCCAAGCTTCTAAAATCTACTTTTATCCAAAAGTACAAAAGTACTTTTGGTGAGAATCGATTTATGTTTGACTAATTAATTTGAAAAGCATTTTTGAGCAGTAATTAGTGTTTCACCAACCTGTTGAAAACTGCTTCTAAATATATTTTTTCGTAAAAGTGCTTCTTAGAAAAGTACTTTTGGAGAGAAGCTATATTTTTCTACTTCTCAAAAACTGCTTCTACTTCTCATAAAAAACTCTTTTTTTTTCGAAAGTGCTTTTCTCCAAAAAAAAAAAAAAAACTATTTTGGCAAAAAAAAAACTTTGGCCAAAGTGATTGTCCAGATGTCTACTGCAACAGCTAATTGCGGCAAAAAGCGGCTCAATATCATAATAGAGCCTGTTTGGAAAGTCACCTTGGAATTGGATTTGGGTGTAATTGGATGTAATTACACAGTTTAGCTTGTTTATTTGGCCAAGTAATTACTTGGTCATCATGAAATTGGGTGTAATTGGAAGGGTGTAATTACACTCTCCATTTCTCAAGGGGATGTAAGAATTAGTGGTAAATACAAGGATGTTTTTTAGTTTCTTTCCTATTTATTTTATTTTATTTTATTTTATTTATAATTTTTATTTCTATTTTTTAAATTTTATTTTTACTTCTAATTTTTTTTGGATTTTAAAATATAAATTTCTTTGTACATTATTTATCTTTTATTTCTCTGCCTTTACTTCTTGTGGTCCAATGTAATTGCTTATGCTTTATTTATTATTATTTTATTATTCTATTATTTGAAACTACACCTTCTAATATTAGAAATAATGAGCCATTAACAAACTTGGCATATAATGTGTAATGCAATTAAAGTAAAATTTATTTTTTAAATATGATTATAAACTTATCATGTTTCCTAATCTTAAGTTGTAGTGAAACTTACTATTATTATGTTGGAATTTGAAATATGTTAAACTATTTTTTTTTTGTGTGTGTGTTTTAAAATTGTGCTATATTCATGGTTCCAATTTACATGTTTTAATAGTATCTCACATTGCATATTGATCATTTTTTTTAGTTATAATTGATACATTAGTTTTGTCAAACATTTGAATAATATTATGACATTATATTTATATATATTAATTTATTTTATCGAACATGAATTCCATGATCTTCTTACAAAACATATGTTTTTACTTTTGTAAGTATCTAAACTATATATATATATATATATATATATATATATATATATATATATATCTTTTTTAAAAGATACTCTATAAGAAATTATTAAGGGAGAAAACTTTAGAAGAGAAAAATATTTTTTTGATTCTTTTTTTAGGAGGAAAATTTGAAGAATAAACCAAAGAAAAATATTTTAAATTTTCACTTGATATCCTGAAGAAATATTTTGAAACAAGAAATGAAAAAGATAAAAAAATATTTTTGGAGTACAGTTTTTGATTACCTAAGAGAGAAACTCNGGTGTAATTATACTTGTGAAAATAAACAGTAAACTTGTAATTACACTATGACAAACAAACAAGTCGTTGTAATTACACAAGTGTGTAATTACTATGTAGTAATTGCACCTATTACAATTACCCGGTGGCTTACCAAACAATCCCTTAATCAATTTAGACGTCAATAACCTTAATTTATCGAGTGTTCAAAATTTCCAATTTCCAAATACACCACGTAATTGAAAGCTTCTCTCCTCTAATAAATACTTTGAATTTGTATTAATATATTAACTAGCATATTTTAATCAAGCATAAATTTTGAAATATAATTTTATTTTTTAACTAAGCTAATGCATGCATTAAAACTCATTGCATTGTTTTCTATGCATTAATTATGCATAGAATAATACCAAATAAGATGCATAACTAATGTTTGCATAAGTAATGCATGAATTCAAAATATCTACCAAACAATATATTATTAATACACAAAACTAATGCATCCTACGAAATAATGTATTATTAATACACAAAACTAATGCACGTAATATACCCTACGAAACGGCCCCTTGTTGTAAAAGTAACGAGTGTTTGGCCAATCTATAAGTCATCGTCCAGATGTCTACTGCAACAGCTAATTGCGGCAAAAAGCGGCTCAGTAACAGAAAACGAGAATTCAATTAATCAATTTAGACGTCAATGTCGCCGGAGCATTCTTCTTTGTCGTCGACGTCATTGGCGTCGCCGCCGAAGAGGAGGAAGAAGGTATCTCAAGGGACGGAGCTAGTGGTGCTATAGTCGAGGGAATTTGTTTTTTAGTTGGCTGAAGTAATGGATTTGTTATTTCTTTAATTTTTTGACCGTGACTGAAATTGAACGAATCATCTATGGGCATTAATGTAAGATAATTACTCCAAAATGCAATATTGTGATATCGATAAAAGAAAAATGGTCAAACTTATATACTTCTGCTAGTTTTTTTTTTCTTTTTTAAAAGAAAAACAAACAGAAAATTTATTGAAATACTAGTCATACAACATTACAACCCATAGAAACATTACGAACCCCAGAAATCCCGCCGAGTTTGGCTAACATGTAAACATACGTAGATTGAGAAATTTGAAGAAATGTAATTAGGGTTGAGTGAGAGAAAAAGAAATCGGGTGCCATGTATTATTGTTTACCTTCGAAATCGGATAACAATTGAATTTATACGAGGCTTTAAGAATATGTAATACAACTTGATACAAATAAAGAAAACAGACTAATACTAAAATTAATGATAAGAAAATAAATGCAAACCACACGAATTAAACAGCCTTAGCCTTGGAGTTTGATCGCCCTCGAGCCAAGAAGTGCCTCAACCGATGTGCTCTTGATATAATTCTACAACATGTAAAAAATCTCATGATTTGCTAATTAATCAGCCGCTCCTTGGTACGTGCCAAGATTTCCGCCGCGATCTCCAACCGATCGCATATATTTCGGTCTTTCATTATTTGGCTAGACAAAGTTCTCTCGATCTTGTTCGGTCACGGACTCAGGAGCTCAACGATTCAACTTCGCGCCTTGGTTCGATATTAATAGGGGTCGAGCTGTCACGTTTCAGTCTAGACTGGTCATACGATAGACGAACCCGGTTTCGACCGTATACAGATAGTCCCCTCATTTTTCGGAGGAAGACGACGAGAAACGATATGAACTTCCGAGCCTTGCTTCGATAAATCATGACTTAAGCGACAAAAGGTAACTGAAACGTCTCGTCGGTCCAGTCTTCGAGGCCAATAAATGTGTGTTAGTTGTTGGTCGGACAATACGGTTTTAAATCGTAGTTTGCAAACTATAAATACCTAAACTTTCATTTATTCAAACTTTACATTTAAACCTCTTCTACTCTTGTTCTTTAAAAACCTTTGCATCTTCTAATACTCGTACCACATTTCTTGAGGATTTTTGCAAGAATGTTTGCTTATCTTCATTCCAGAAGATCAAGCGTGACCTTTTAACTTCCATCTTCTTCATCTCTATTCAAAAGGAAAATGGCGAAAACCTCTAAGTCAGTTCCGTAGAAAGAGATTGCTTCTTCATCACAACCTGCCGGCGAGGGATCACTGGCGGAGCCACAACCTCAAGAGCTTGTTCTTGGTGGGTTCTCCATCGGTGCGGAATTCAAGTTCAAAAAACTTCCTCAGTACCGGGTTGATGCGATCTGGTTTCGAGATATATATTATCGATCACAGTTGATCACCTCTCCAAGGTTAAAGAGGATTGTAACTGGGCTAATAAAAATGTGGTGGTGCCTTCGCCTGAGGTAGCATTACGTGGAGAGGTTTTTAATTGTTTATATTTATCCCTTCACATTGGCCCCTTAGGCCCGGTCATCATTGCCTTTGCAAGAGGTACGAGGTGACCCTCGGTTAATTCATCCTTCTTTCTAGAGGATAGTGATTCTCCTTCGCTTTTTTCTAAACAAAATTGAGGGGTATCCCTTTACCCTGGATCATCTCATACGCTTGTATAGTCTCCGACTCTATCGAGGGGGACTAATAAAACTTGCTAGCTGATTCGTTCGAGTGAAGACCTAAATGGAACATGAAACGTGAGTACAACTCTGCCTTAAAGATTTTGTTTATCGTTCTTCCCTTTTCCTTTCTTATTATCGATGTTTTGTGGTGCAGCCGTTGCCCGAACGCCGAACGTAGTTCCTCGACTCAAGGAGTTGGTCGAGGATCTCATTTTGCATAAACCCTATTTCGAGCGCACATGATGTGATTTGTCGAATAGTTAGTAGGAGGTCTGTTCCCGTGGTAAGTTTTCTTCTCCAATTTAATAATATTTGATTTTTTGTGTCGTTGAGTTCTCATTAGTTCCATTTTTTCGGTAGGTCTCTCCAATGATGTTGTTATGAGGCCTCCATCCGGCGACGATGATAAGGGCTTCCAGGCTGAGTTGGAGGTGGCTCGGAAAACGCATTCCGACCTGGCTGAGCAGGTAAGAATACTTTTTGACGTTAGTGACGACGAATCAGGCATGGTGACTAATGGTCCGAACTCACAGGTTCACAGAAAGTCGACAAGATTGTACAACTTCGGGAAGAGGTAGATATGGTAAAGGCTGAGGTCGAAGAATGGAAAATGAACATGGGTCCCCTAGCCTCAGAAAAGAAGACCGTCCGAGCCCAATTGGCTTTAGCTGAAGTCCAGCTCCGAGGTATAAATGAGAAGTCCCTGGTGCAGGCCAAGAAGATCTAGGAGCTCCAGTCCCAGCTGAATTCGGCCATCTCTGATCGAGAAAGTTTGGCCACGGAGCTTGAAGTGGCCAAATCAGAGGCAAAAGTAGTTAAGGCCAATGCTGATGAGGTGGTGGCCGATGCCGAGGAGGCTGAGATTCGAGCAAAATACATCAGCGAGCATGCTAAATGGCAATCTCAAAGGGAGGACCTTAAGGAAATCCATGCTCGAGATTTTGATTTATCAGCTGAGATCGAGAATGCCATGGAGCTTTAAGCTGAGGCTAAGAGACTGGCTTATCCCGTGGATGATAATGACTCTAAGGGCTTAAGCGAGTCTGAAGGCGGGAAAGATCCCGAGGGTGATGCTGCCTCCGATGAAGACCGGGCCTCTTAGGCCTTTAGATGTTTTAGTTTTTGCATCTTGTTGATGTCGTTCGGCCTTTGTATAAATTTTCATCGGGTTGTTTGGCCATGTAAAAAGAGTTATGTATGACTATAAGGCTTTCTTTCCCTTTCACGGCTTTTGAATTTTTCCCTTTGCTTTTTTAATTATATTCACAAATATCAAAAAAAGCCTTAGCACGAAATAACCATGTCATATTCGAAAGTTCAAACAAATCTCACCTTTACTTTTATCTGTTTTAAGGCATTTTGGGGGTTTGGTATTATCGAAAATTTCCTCCCATAGTAAGTAGCTGAGATTATAGTTCGTTGGGGGTAGCCTTTAGAACCGGTTACGCCAATTTTCTTTTTGAAAGTATGGTTTTTATTATGGGTCTCGGAAGTCTCCGAGCCGTGTTAATATGGTCGTAGCATTATAGTTTAGGTATCGCCCAGTGGGCCTTCTTTCCTGAGTTATCCACGCTTTCCTAAGATAACAGTCCCTGAGTGGGGATATGTGATACCCCATGTTTTTGTACGTAAGAGTGCGTCTTAAGTCAATTGATGTAAGCTCAGAAACGAGATCATCTTTGAAAGTACATAAAGTAAGTTAACCATGTTAACATGGAGGTTACAAATATTTAAAATCATGAATACCAAGGGTAACGACCCAACCGGTTGTTTTGAGTACCAGTGCTCCGTTCAGTAGTCGGAGGCCATGAACAACTTCATTTCGGGTATTATGACTTGTTCGCATGGTCGGAACTTAAATTTAGAAAGATCAGAGTTAAAGTTAAATGAAAATTCTCATTTCAGAAGCTTAAAGTTGAAAGAATGAACTAGGATTGGATTTTTTGAGTAAATGACCTCGGAATCGGGATCTGAAGGTTCCAGTAGGTTCGTATGATGATATCAGGTTCGGGTCTTGGATAACCCGGGAGCGTTTTGGCGCCTATTGTGGAAGTTAGCATTTTAAAAGAAATTTCATAAGTTTAGCTTGAAGATCATTTCGGTGTTATCAATGTCTGTTTGGAATTCCGAGACTGTCAATAGCTCCGTATGGTGATTTTGGATTTGGGGGCGTGATCGGAAGTGAATTCGGAGGTCCGTAGGTCATTTTGGAGCCATTTGGCTAAAGATAGAAATTTGAATGTTTTTGAGAAGCTTGATCGGAGGTTGACTTTTTGATATCGAGGTCGGAATCCGATTTCGGAAGTTGGAGTAGGTCCGTAATGTCAAATATGACTTGTGCACAAAATTTGAGGTCAATCGGGCGTGATTTGATAGGTTTAAACATCGGAAATAGAAGTTGGAAAAGTTCAAAGTCCATAAAGCTTGAATCGGGGTGTAATTCATGGTTTTAGTGTTGTTTGTTATGATTTGAGGCCTCGAGCAAGTCCGTAATATGTTTTAGGACTGGTTGGTACGATTGGTTGGGGTCTAGGGGGACTCGGGTGGATTCCGGGTGGTCAACAGATCAAAAATGGAATTTTGAAGAAGGCTGAAGGATCTGGTTCCTGGTGTTTTCGCTTCTGCGGAAATGGGACCGCAGAAGCGGCCCCGCAGAAGTGTGAAAGAAACCGCAGAAACGGTTGGGAGAGAAGGGGAGCAGGGACCGCTTATGCGGTCAGATATCCGTAAAAGCGGAGTCGCAAAAGCGGTAGAGGGCATCGCAGAAGCGTAATGGTTCGAAGGGTCGTGGCCCGCAGATGCGGTCAAGGTTCCGCAGAAGCGGGACCGCATCTGCGGAAGGAGCATCGCCGAAGCGAAAGGGGCTAGGCCAGGGGAAGCCGCAGAAGCGGCCTATTGTCCGCAAATGCGGAACCGCATAAGCGGTAATATTTTCGCAGAAACAGAAATGTCTGGAGGCAGAAGCATTGTTTTAAAAGTCGGATTTTGGCCATTTCTCTCTCATTTCTCATGGCTTTGGCGATTTTGGGAGGATTCAAGAGAGGTTTTTCATCAACAATGTTAAGGTAAGTTATTTCTACCTATTATGAGTTAAATACATTAATTATGTATGAATTTTAGTATGAAGATGGGTAGAAAATTGAGGGTTAGAGGAAGACCTAGAAATATTGTTTTCTTGGAATTTAGCCACGATTTTGAGTATGAAATTAAGAGAAAACTATATATTTGAGTTCCTAAGGTCATGGGTAAACTATATCTTCGAAAAAAATTTGGATTCTGGGCACGTGGGCCCGAGGGCATTTTCATCAACTTTTTGATCGAGGTTAGGAATTGTTGTAAATTGGATTGTAATGAGTACCTTAGCATATATTAATAGATTTGTATCGCCATTGGCTAGTTTTGGAGCTTTGGGCGTTGGTGCAGGTCTCCGGAAGAATGTAGAATGCCGGTTGCAGATCTTCGGAGCGAGGTGAGTCTCCTTTCTAATCTCGTGAGGGGGAATTTACCCCATAGGTGAAGTAAATGATTATGTGCTCCTATTTGTGGGGGCTACGTACGCACGAGGTGA